>JAIPMN010001949.1:2431-13556 GCA_020650975.1 Apostichopus californicus | reverse complement strand
GTGGTATTCCTGGATATATCCCATATGTGCTACTGGTGGTATTCCTGGATATATCCCATATGTGCTACTGGTGGTATTCCTGGATATATCCCATGCTTGCTACTAGTGGTATTCATGGATATACCCCATATGTGCTATGGGTGGTATTCCTGGATATATCCCATATGTGCTATGGGTGGTATTCCTGGATATATCCCATATGTGCTACTCGTGGTATTCCTGGATATACCCCATACTTGCTACTAGTGGTATTCATGGATATATCCCATACTTGTTACTGGTGGTATTCATGGCTATATCCCATACTTGCTATTAGTGGTATTCCTGGATATACCCCATACTTGTTACTGGTGGTATTCATGGATATACCCTGTACTTGTTACTGGTGGTTTTCATGGATATACCCCATACTTGTTACTGGTGGTATTCCTGGATATATCCCATACTTGCTACTAGTGGTATTCATGGATATACCCCATTCTTGTTACTGGTGGTATTCCTGGATATATCCCATACTTGCTACTAGTGGTATTCCTGGATATATCCCATATGTGCTACTGGTGGTATTCATGGATATATCCCATATTTGCTACTAGTGGTATTCATGGATATACCCGATACTTGTTACTGGTGGTATTCCTGGATATATCCCATACTTGCTACTAGTGGTATTCCTGGATATATCCCATATGTGCTACTGGTGGTATTCATGGATATATCCCATACTTGCTACTAGTGGTATTAATGGATATATCCCATATGTGCTACTGGTGGTATTCATGGATATATCCCATACTTGCTACTAGTGGTATTCATGGATATACCCCATACTTGTTACTGGTGGTACTCCTGAAGATAAAGGGGAATGTTTTGGGGATACTGTTTACTCTGATATGACAATGTTTAGCCAGCATTCATTGTTAGGGAACCAATTGTAAGGCCATGTTAGCTAATGCAGCTAATTGTTTATGGGAACATTTGATAAAGGGGTGGGTATGTCATGCTTGTTCTAGTATGATCTATATTATTGATGTTTAACATGATCTTCAAATTCCTTGTGTCAACATGATACTTACACAAGTTAGTGTGAAAATAGTATGATTTTGTGAATCAGTATGCTTGACTTTATTCTTCCATGTGGTTGAACTCTCTGACCTCTGTCCTCGACAGATGATATTTATGTGTCACATATCCTTAGCTTGTAGTTTGAAAGTATCTCGGTATAACCACCAGTAGAGAGTATTGCTCTCTATATCTAGCTGTGAGCTGAACTACTATGTTGTTGCTCTTTTGACTGCAGACACAATTAGCGCCAGTTGATGATATCTATGAAGACGTATGTATGATAAACTCTTAGAGAAAAGCTGCATTTTGTTAGCTTCCTATCACTATCATAAACTCTTGGAGTTAAGCTGCTTCTTGTTAGCTTCCTATCACTATCATAAACTCTTGGAGCTAAGCTACTACTTGTTAGCTTCCTATCACTATCATGAACTCTTAGAGTTAAGCTGCATTTTGTTAGCTTCCTATCACTATCATAAACTCTTAGAGTTAAGCTGCATCTTGTATACTTCCTATCACTATCATAAACTCTTGGAGCTAAGCTACTACTTGTTAGCTTCTTATCACTATCATAATCTCTGGAGTGAGCTGCTTCTTGTTAACTTCCTATCACTATCATGAACTCTTAGAGAAAAGCTGCATCTTGTGTGCTTCCTATCACTATCATAATCTCTGGAGTGAGCTGCTTCTTGTTAGCTTCCTATCACTATCATAAACTCTTGGGAGTTAAGCTGCATTTTGTTAGCTTCCTATCACTATCATAAACTTTTGGAGTTAAGCTGCTTCTTGTATACTTCCTATCACTATCATAAACTCTTGGAGCTAACCTACTACTTGTTAGCTTCCTATCACTATCATAATCTCTGGAGTGAGCTGCTTCTTGTTAGCTTCCTATTACTATCATGAACTCTTAGAGAAAAGCTGCATCTTGTGTGCTTCCTATCACTATCATATTCTCTGGAGTTAGCTGCTTCTTGTTAGCTTCCTATCACTATCATGAACTCTTAGAGTTTAGCTGCTTCTTGTATACTACCTATCACTATCATGAACTCTTAGAGAAAAGCTGCATCTTGTGTGCTTCCTATCACTATCATAATCTCTGGAGTGAGCTGCTTCTTGTTAGCTTCCTATCACTATCATGAACTCTTAGAGTTAAGCTGCATTTTGTTAGCTTCCTATCACTATCATGAACTCTTAGAGAAAAGCTGCATCTTGTGTGCTTCCTATCACTATCATATTCTCTGGAGTTAGCTGCTTCTTGTTAGCTTCCTATCACTATCATGAACTTTTGGAGTTAAGCTGCTTCTTGTATACTTCCTATCACTATCATAAACTCTTGGAGCTAACCTACTACTTGTTAGCTTCCTATCACTATCATAATCTCTGGAGTGAGCTGCTTCTTGTTAGCTTCCTATTACTATCATGAACTCTTAGAGAAAAGCTGCATCTTGTGTGTCTCCTATCACTATCATATTCTCTGGAGTTAGCTGCTTCTTGTTAGCTTCCTATCACTATCATGAACTCTTAGAGTTTAGCTGCTTCTTGTATACTACCTATCACTATCATGAACTCTTAGAGTTAAGCTGCATTTTGTTAGCTTCCTATCACTATCATAAACTCTTGGAGTTAAGCTGCTTCTTGTATACTTCCTATCACTATCATAAACTCTTGTAGCTAAGCTACTACTTGTTAGCTTCCTATCACTATCATGAACTCTTAGAGTTAAGCTGCTTCTTGTATACTTCCTATCACTATCATGCATTATTATAAGAACATAGGTGACCTAGAATCTCCAACTGATTGTAGCTGATTCATCTATAACTGATCTCCAGTGTAATCATATATACAGGTTCGAACTGTCCTATGTAACATGCTTCATAAAATCCAGACTCACCAATTCTTCTGGCACTCTTCATGCTTGTTTGCTCTTGTAATGCCACATTCTAGTCTTCTGTATTGCATGAGAACCTAGGCTGCATTAATCAGATTGCACCAGGCCCATAGCCATGTGGGAATGCAGCCCCTGCCCCATCATCCTATGCAGACTACTGTGCTGCCACCATCATGCATACAACCAGAATGCAAAATGCATTGAGGTTTTCATGACTTCATTGCACTAGATTTCTGCTTGAAGTTAGCCAGAAATAGCTGTTACGATATAAATGGCCCAAAACACTATTTTGATGTACAATTAAACTATGGCATGATAAACACAGGTCAGTCTACTGTACGGGGCAATACACACCTCCACCAAAAACAATAGTGGTCTTGTACTCAATGTGATGCATAGACACACTAAGTATGAGAAGTATGCACGATATATACAAAAACTGTGCAAGTTATAGGACACAAGTATTGTTGCCCTCCTTACATTGTTGGTGCCCTTGCAACTCAGAGTTCCTGGCATTGGGCCTGGACTGCACATTGAAATCTGCATCTGAGATGTATTAGAGCCTGAATGTATGCATGAACATAGCTGATTAGTCCATCATCATGTCAATCACACCTTTTCTGTCACCGACCACCTATATAATGTAATTTAACACTAATCTACACACACCCCTAGATGATGTAATTTAACTCTAATCTACACACACACATCCCTAGATGATGTAATTTAACACTAATCTACACACACACATCCCTAGATGATGCAATTTAACACTAATCTACACACACCCCTAGATGATGTAATTTAACACTAATCTACACACACACATCCCTAGATGATGTAATTTAACACTAATCTACACACACCCCTAGATGATGTAATTTAACACTAATCTACACACACCCCTAGAAGATGTAATTTAACTCTAATCTACACACACACATCCCTAGATGATGTAATTTAACACTAATCTACACACACATCCCTAGATGATGTAATTTAACACTAATCTACACACACCCCTAGATGATGTAATTTAACACTAATCTACACACACATCCCTAGATGATGTAATTTAACACTAATCTACACACACATCCCTAGATGATGTAATTTAACACTAATCTACACACACCCCTAGATGATGTATAAATTTAACACTAATCTACACACACCCCTATATAATGTAATTTAACACTAATCTACACACACCCCTAGATGATGTAATTTAATACTAATCTACACACATACATCCCTAGATGATGTAATTTAACACAAATCCACACACGCACACCTAGATGATGTAATTTAACACTAATCTACACACACACACATCCCTAGATGATATAATTTAACACTAATCTACACAAACCCCTAGATGATGTAATTTAACACTAATCTACACACACCCCTATATAATGTAATTTTACACTAATCTACACACCCCTAGATGATGTAATATAACACTAATCTACACACACACATCCCTAGATGATGTAATTTAACACTAATCTACAAACATCCCTAGAGGATGTAATTTAACACAAATCCACACACGCACACCTAGATGATGTAATTTAACACAATTCCACACACACATGTTTGTATTACATTCAGACTGAGGACCCCATTGTATTTTCCATTGTTCAAATCCACGTACCCTAACCTTAACAATACCCCATACAATAGAATTCTTACGAGGACGTGATGATTCTTTAGAAATCACAACCGAGGACCTGGAATTCTTTTGTTCAAGTCCTCGGTCAGATAGAAAAACAAACACACATACACACACAGATGATGT
Source organism: Apostichopus californicus (assembly GCA_020650975.1). Taxonomy (NCBI): domain Eukaryota; kingdom Metazoa; phylum Echinodermata; class Holothuroidea; order Aspidochirotida; family Stichopodidae; genus Apostichopus; species Apostichopus californicus. Next base: position 8,799 of record JAIPMN010001949.1, on the reverse strand, counting down.
AATTTAACACTAATCTACACACCCCTAGATGATGTAATTTAACACTAATCTACACACGCATACACCTAGATTATGTAATTTAACACTAATCTACGCACACACACATCGCTAGATTATTTAGTTTAACACTAATCTACGCACACACACCTAGATTATGTAATTTAACACTAATCTACGCACACACACAAAACTGAATACACATTAGCTGTAGCACCTGAAAAGAAAGACAGCCTGTTGTAAAAGACTAGCTATCTTTGTCAATTTTAGAAAGCAATGAGTTGGCTTCCTGTTAAACAAGTATGATTGATTTATCATCAAATTTAATATTCACTTAAAAGAACGGCTTGCATGGTTTGTTTCTTATATTCCTCACTTCCAAGATAATCGGTTGTAATGATTTGTTGAACTGATGACATTTATTCCATGAAGGTAGCAAAACAATTATAACTGAGAAAACACTTATTTCATGTAGGTGACAAAGAAAATGAAATCTTTCCATGCTGCTGGTGTCAATGCAATGACCGAGGAGGTGGCAGTTGTTTCATATATATGGTAATGGGAATGAAAAATAATTAGAGAATTAAAGAAGGTGCAAGCAAATGACAGTGTGATATATGAAATCGAGATGACAGGATGTAATAAGACTGTAGAATGAAATATGAAGTGACATACTTCTTTCATTCATGAGTTCTGTTTGTGTTTTGCATGCATTGTTAAAGATCAAGTGTACTGGTATAATAATTATCTAGTGTTAGATTGATGCAATGACCCTCACTACTATGTGTTTGTTCCCTGACGGTCACAGATCTGGTCCTCTCACATACTTTTGTCTATAGTCTCTAAATATGAACTTGAATAATTTAAGTATTAACCTTGACTTTGAAAGACAAATCTTTGAAAAAGTTTGGAAGTGAGCAGTAACAGGCAAAGTGGGGATAGGGCAAACTATTCCGTTCTAAATGTTAAGTTGGATTCACATTGCATGTTATCAGCATAATAAACTGCAGTATTTTTTAACTATTAGACAAGCTTCAACTTTATTTGTCATTTTTATTTACCTTTTTACATACAAACGAACCATTTCACTGAAAAATTCAGAAAAGAACAGTGAAGAAAGTGATCGCATGCGTATTTATTGACATGCTTATTATTTGAGTGTATGCTTACCCATATTCACAGCGTATTTATATTATTTGGCTTCTTTTTATTAGTCTCTGGAACAAGCTGCTCTGCCAATACCCCCCAGTAGCTTCAACACGCCTTTCACCAGGCCTCAGGTAAATACATACTGCAGGTTTTAGCCAGTGAAATCCTAACTATGATAGCGTGGTCATCTACATAAGTTTCATGTCCACCCTCAATTTGTCTGTTACATTTATTTCTATTGTTTTGAATTGTGTTTTCATAATCACATACGTATTCTTATTCCTTGTGCATTGTGTATTCATGATATCCTATTCTCTATTTGTCTCTTACATTTATTTCTATTGTTTTGTATTGTGTTTTTATAATCACATACCTATTCTTATTCCTTGTGCATTGTGTATTCATGATATCCTATTCTCTATTTGTCTCTTACATTTATTTCTATTGTTTTGTATTGTGTTTTTATAATCACATACCTATTCTTATTCCTTGTGCATTGTGTATTCATGATATCCTATTCTCTATTTGTCTCTTACATTTATTTCTATTGTTTTGTATTGTGTTTTTATAATCACATACCTATTCTTATTCCTAGTGCATTGTGTATTCATGATATCCTATTGTTGTGTATTGTGTACTCATGATATTCTATTATGTATTTTGCACACACCATTTGTTATCACTGTATGACAATCGTGCTGAGCCATCAGTTATGTTGTTCTAGTGTATTTCCATATATTTTGCTATTTAATATCTTGTTTGCTCAGAATTTCTTCTTTAATAGGCTAATTATAAATTATAATATTGACCTCAATACATGGAATAATGGAGGTGATCATTCATAGAGTGGCATGCTCTGCTCTCGGAATGTATATTAGGTGCTTTTGTGGAAATTTGAGGAATGAAGTTAAACATTCCCATATAAATTGACAAACATTGCTTGGATGTTTTTAACCACTGCCAATTTATTTTAATGTCTCAGACACAATTGTAAGAGTACACGCATGATATGTTGTGAACATTGTCATTAGGAGCAACTTTGAGGGAAATATCCTTTGTCTTCACACAATCAAGTTGCTTTCTTTATCTTGTTTTTACCATATTAGGAGTCAGGAAGGGACCCACACAATCCTCTCAAGAGGGTCACTCAAATAACAAGTCATTTAAGGAGATGGTCTCGCAGCCCAATGAATCAAAGTAACACTGAATAACACAAGTATGTAGTTGTGTTTCAACATGTAACATATTTGTGATTGAGGTAGTTCTCAACAAAACCTTTCCACCAAAGATAATAGATCAAGCAAAAGCTATATCACTCAGAGGCCAAGATAAAAATTGATGTAGAACATGAACGGAAGACATCACTTGAAAGCTTGCAACTAAGAGGATCAACCTGATAATAAAACTATGAAGAAAGTTGACTCTTTGAGGAACAATCTGCAACTAAGACCCTGGACCAAGAGAGGAATGCTGCTATGTGAATCTAACAGTTATCACCCTGATTGCACCCGACCAACAGTAAAATGCTACTTCCTGGGTACTAAAGCGCAACAGAAGAAACTCTGAGTAGCAATATGTAAAAGATATTGGAAACATTTTCTCTGCAGTGACAAAGTAATGTTGTTGAGTAATTCCTGCAAATGCCATATTAAATGGTTTGTATATTTGAGTACAATTGAGAGGATCCTGATGTAATATTAACTTACCAAATCCATGTTGAAATGAATAATGAAATGAACCTACTTAATCATTGTAGTGATGATGCATGGACCAAGGTTTATTTGAAATATTATGAGTTTCGTTTTGCGCAATTATTTTTATTCCCCTCATTAGTTGTAAGTTGTGTTTTTTATGTTTATGTCATATTTCTAAACTTGAATGCAATATTATGCAATGAAGCTGAACAAATTTGACAGAAATGGTGCCGGCAATGTCTGTAGTTGGGTTACCTTGGTGCCGGCAATGTGTGTGGTTGGGTTACCTAGCTACATCTTTAATTTCTAAGCTTGCCAATTTGATAACTTTCTTATTCTTCTTCTCTTATTGTATATTGATGTAAAGTTGTGATATCATTTGTAGGATTTGGACCATCACATAACTCAAATTGTATATTAAAATTTCTTATTTTCTGTACAAATTTAGAGCCTATTATAGTTAAAGAATTTGATGCCACAATAAAGAAATTATAACAGATAGTTTGATCATTTTTTATAGAAAACTGGTTGAGTCAGGATTATTTTTATAGACTTATTTCTGGCATGTGGTTTTTGTATGTGTGTGTGTATGTCTGGTGATATTGAGCATTTTCCTGAACCTTATCGCAGGTGAATGATCGGTAGAACCAATTAGTTGATTGGACATTTGTCAAAATATTAGCAAGCTGGTAAGGGTGTTAAGATGGCTCGGAGGGGTCAGGCCTGGGTGGTGTTGGTAAATTTCATACTGTGATGACCTTTACTTTTTTGTAACATGAAATATTTCTTTCAACTCATTAAATGTTTTCATTTAATGTTAGCTCTAAGGTTTCCTTGTCCATTTATGATTGAGTGAAAAATTGATGATAATGCTCGGACCACAACGTCTGTTCCGGTGGTGAGTTTGTTGTAACATTCCTGATACCTACGCATTATATTTATCTGCTCCATTGCTTTAATCTAGTTTATATACTGTTAACATGAGTAGTGTCATGTAGTGTTCTTGTAGACAATTGAGCTGGATATAAACAGATTCACTACAGACTGGTGAGCTTACTGTCAGCAAGTTCAGTTAAATAATCCGTTAATACTTATAGCCATCATACATAAATATGCATATTTAAATGATACTCAGCAGAGACATACATATCTGTGTACTATATGAAATGTAAGCTTTAGCGAGTCATTGTTTTGTGTAACTTGCCAGTGGAAAAGACTGACACATAAGCTGATTACAGCTTAAAGTTAACTGAATGAATCTGTTTAGCACATTGCTTGCTACATACAGGTGCAATTAATACATCACTTCAAGACATCATTCTATAATACCCTCTCCATACCTGCTTCTGTATTTGTTATATAGGTATATACAGACAGAAATATATACAGACAGACTCAGAGTCCAAGATATGAATATTCATGATTGATTAATCCTTAAAGAAAGGCAAGGAAAGAATCATTGTAAGGACTTGGACCCTGGCGGTCAGCTCTCTTACAGAGGGTTGCCCTCCTGTATAAAATACTTTCATTAATAACCTGCTACTGATAGTTTTTGTTGTTCTTATTCCCTGATGTAACTCACAATGAATGAATCCTGTTAAATCAATGTAGTGTTTCACATGATTTTACCAGTCATTGCTCTCCTATCAGAGGGTCAGTTTTATCCATTTCTACATAGATTATTGAATGTTTCTTTTTTAAAATGGATTTAAAGATAGATAATTATGCAGGGTCTGAAAAATTGCAAATCTGGGTTGACATATACACAAATAATGCAACAATTTAACAGTGAGATGTAAACAGCAATGCAAGGATATTTATTCATGAAAGTAAGATGTTGATGAAAGGCAACCAGAGTTGATTTATTTTGACTTTAATTAATATGATGAAAGGAAATACAGTACTTCATAAATATTAAACAGCAAATAACTTTTTTTTTGTCTTATATGCTGTCACATAGCCATACATAGTTATAATGTTTCCAGCTTCAAGGATTAATGTCAAGTTTATCTTTATGAGAGACTAAGATGGGATAGAGGGCATCAAAATAAGAGAGGGGGCATCAAGATGAGAGAGGGGACAACATGATGAGAGAGGGGACAACATATGAACATGAGGGAGGGAGATAGGGTAGGAGGGAGGGATGTCAGCATGAGAAAGGGAGGGGGCATTGGGAGGAAGGAGTGCAGCATCAACTTGATGGAGCGTGGCTTCAGGATGAGGGGGTGGGGCAACGAGACAAGGGAGGGGGGGGTGTACTCAGGGTTTTTGTTAAGAAATGTAGTAGGTGGGTCAAGTTGAAAAGTAGGCGGGACTGTCTGTACGCGGACATGGGGAGGGGTCTAAGGAGAGGGTGTGCCCCCCGGAAAATTGCAATTTAAAAAGTCTCTAGATGCAAAATGGTGCAATATACAGCTGTTTGGTCAATGATATTGCCCCCTCCCAATCACCCCTTTCTTCTGTCCTATTTTTCTTTTTTCTCCTCAATTTTTTTATTAACACTCGGGTCATGGAGCCTAGGGAGGTAGCTATGCCACTGAACCGAACTTAGCAAGGGTGTGATGCACTTGCTGCATTAAATGAAGTGCGATCATAACAAAATGATAATAGGTCTACGGTACCTACACAGTGAGTAGGATTTTACTGCCAAAAAATACCCAACTAGGTCTGTGATAGAACCTTCTGTTTCGTATTCAGCTTTTATCTCTGTTGAGCAACAATTTGTATGTCAAGAGGAGCCCTTCGCCTACCTCTACTCTCACCCTCCCCTCAGCCTCATCTCCTCGATCATACTACTAATGTTCAACTTCTTGTAGTTTTCTTGTAGATATTGAAATGAGACGAAACAAAAAACAAACTCACGTTGAAGTTTCAATCACACCTGACCTGGTTGTGGGTATTTATTCCTCTCGATTTTTTTCGTAATTTTTTTTTTTTTTTTTTTTTACTGAGCGACGCAAAGTAGCCGGGTCATGTACGTGCAGTAGGCGGGTCATTTGACCCGGGTCCCGGCTACTAACGAAAACCCTGGTACTGGGAGGAAGGAGTGCAGCATCAGCTTGAAGGAGCGTGGCTTCAGGATGAGGGGGTGGGGCAACAGGACAAGGGAGGGGGCGTACTGGGAGGAAGGAGTGCAGCATCAACTTGAAGGAGTGTGGCTTCAGGATGAGGGAGTGGGGCAACAGGGCAAGGGATGGGGCATACTGGGAGGAAGGAGTGCAGCATCAGCTTGAAGGAGCGTGGCTTCAGGATGAGGGGGTGGGGCAACAGGACAAGGGAGGGGATGTACTGGGAGGAAGGAGTGCAGCATCAGCTTGAAGGAGTGTGGCTTCAGGATGAGGGGGTGGGGCAACAGGACAAGGGAGGAAGCGTACTGGGAGGAAGGAGTACAGCATCAACTTGAAGGAGCGTGGCTTCAGGATGAGGGGGTGGGGCAACAGGACAAGGGAGGAAGCGTACTGGGAGGAAGGAGTGCAGCATCAGCTTGAAGGAGCGTGGCTTCAGGATGAGGGGGTGGGGCAACAGGAC
>JAIPMN010001948.1:0-22596 GCA_020650975.1 Apostichopus californicus | reverse complement strand
TTCCGGCCATCTGGAGGGGTTTCCAAAACCCAAAATTTTCTTGTACGCTCCGCGCCAACCGATGGTGGCGCTCCGCTTAGATAGTCCTGCCGGCACTCAATCCACCCTGAGCAGAACCCTGCGCCCCCCCTATTGGAAAATCCTGGATACGCCCCTGGATCAGCATCTGTTGGATTCCTAACCCTTAGGAAATACTAAACAAAACCTCTTCACGTATACGTCTTTTCATGGCTTCTGCCAGGCTGACATCGGATCTTGTGAGAGGTTTGCTCATGTATGAATCAAACTAAAGTGATCCTCACTGGACAGAGCTAAAGGAGAGCTGTGCTTACCGTCCTGCATTCTCCTGAACCAAAGTTGTGAAATAATCGCGAGAATGACTGAAAATTTCAAAACAAGATAATGATAACCTAGATAACGATAATGCTGCCAAATTCCTCAAAATGAGAAATCCAGTACCATTTTAACAATTATAAATGTTTCTAGTATTACCTCGTACAAGGTAGGCTTGTAGTGAACAATACTACCGCAAACATCAGAGAAGCCATGATTGATATTGTTGCTTTCTATTTCCTTCGTGTCCTGTGTAAATGCAACAACAAAACGGCGCATGTATTTTAAAAGAGGAAGTGTTAACCTTGAAAAGGATAATATTTACGAATACGGTCTGTACATGAACGTAGTAACTGCGCCTAGGCCAGCTACAGTGCAGTGAGCAACTAGACATGTCAGAGACTTGGCATGACTGGGTCGAGGTTAAAATAAATACGTGGCTGCAGGTATGTTAACTCTTCGGAAGCTGTGTAAATGGTATCTAGCTAGCTAGTCCCTATGTGTTAAGTGGCGTATAATTCCGTCAACATATAGAAATATAGATGTTAATAAATGTATCGGCAAAGGCCTAGCTAAGGACTAAGCTTGCCCTAGCCTATGCTAGTCATGATCATAGACATGCAATACTGTGTATGAAGGAATGTCAGTCAACTCGGTACAAAACCAACTCGGCACATACCAACTCGGTATGTACCGAGTTGGTATATACCAACTCGGTACAGTACCGAGTTGGTCATGACCAACTCGGTACAGTTTAGAAATGCCAACTCGGTACTGTACCGAGTTGGTCATATACCAACTCATAACAGTTTACGTATTTTTGTATCGAAAATGCATTTTTTTTAAACGTGTAATTCCCTATGCAAAAATCTTCATACACGTTCTGACGTTGGTAATAGAATTTAGCTATGTAATTGTGTATGCTAATGTTCCGTTTTGTAGTTAAATAATTAGAAATTTGCTGAACTTTTAAAGAAAGTTGAAAGATTTGAGAAAAATTAGCACAATTTGAGAAGAAATTAGCACAATTTGTAAAGAAATAGCTGAATTTGAATAGTTTTGTTTGTCAAATTTCGGACCGACAGATTTTTACAAATGTGAAGAAAAGGTTGGGAAATTTAAGAATAAATGAAATATTGAGAAAATTTGAAGAAAAGGTGGTAAATTTGATGATAAAGACAGAAATTTTGAGAAAAATAGTAAAGTTTGAAGAAAATTCGGAAAATTTGGGAAGAAATTAGTAAAATTTGAAGGGTTTTTGTTCGTCAAATTTAGGACCGACAGATTTTTTCGTTCGGGACCGATTTTTCGAAAATGATTAATTAACTTCTTAGTTTTGTGTTATTCATTTTTATTTCTTACAGTCTTAGTTAGATTGTCGTAACGCAAAACACTTTTGAAAATTATACATAATGTAAATACAGCTTGCAAGAGTCGATGATGATCGTTTAAATCATTTTCTTCTGCCATTCTTACTTTCCTTTATTTTTCAATTAATGAGCCTTTTTAAGCATCCTCCCTGTTTAAAAACTAATATATAAAAAAAAAAAAATACTAGGCCTAGATCCTACTGAATGTTCCTTTCACATACCATTAAATCATGAAAGTCGTCACGTTAAAAATCTGAATATTCAAAAATCCTGCATTATAAAGTCTTTATCACTGTAAACTGAAAATTATTGTCCCATCCTTTATTTTACATATCCATTATCAGAAGCCCGCTTTAAACTTCGCCCTTGAACTTTTAAACTCATAGAAATTCCAACGTAGTATTTTTGAACAATTTAAAAAAAGTATTTTTTAACAAATTAAAACCGTAAATTCCGTTCCCAAATTCCAACATAGTTTTTTATAACAATTTAAGACCCATAAGAAATACAAACTCTGGTCATATAAAACGATTAAAAAAAAAGTGTACAGAGTTGGTCATGACCAACTCGGTACAGCTTTTACCTACCAACTCGGTACTGTACCGAGTTGGTATACTACCAACTCGGTACAGTTCTGTGCCGAGTTGGAATTTGTACCGAGTTGGTATGTACCGAGTTGGTTTTGTACCGAGTTGACTGACTTCCGTATGAAGTAGGCTTTGGCTAGACATACGTTACTTAAGTTGTCAAGTATGTGTCAACTAGGTCTAGCACTATTCTCATTTTACAACTGTTCCTTACTTAGGCTTAGACTAGTGAACTAAGAAGAAGAATTTTGAGGATAGTCAACTACCTATTGAAAATGCTGTAGCTGGGTTAGGGTTCGCACAGTACACAGGTATTGTGACTGGCATTCTCATCCCTTGCTCATCACTGTCCCTCTCCTTCGCCTAAAGCACCCCTCTTCCTCCCCTCTACCCCAGTGCAAAGAAATGATGACTCTACAGGGGTTGACCCAATGACTCAACTTTGCTTAACATATTCTTGGGTGAGGTCATTGACAGTATCCTAGTGTAGCCACTAATCTCTTGCCTGTTCAAAACCAACTTTCTGGTTATCACAATTTGCAGTCAAATTATTTCAAAATATATTTTAACCCCCAAGTTTAACTGGTGATAGACTGTAAATTTGATCTTCACAGAACTTTCTCACAAGAGGTGCTTTAACTCAGTTTTTGCCTGCCCCCTTTGAGCCATGCCTCGCTTGAAAGTCAGAAACCTTGGCTACTTGCTGGTTGCTACCGTCTGTTTGCTGCTTTACTACAACGCCTTGGTGCCTAGCAAGAACTATGACAACAGTATGTGTTTTAAATACATTTTTATTCATGAAAGATTTTCTTCAACATAATAAATGCTTAGATTGTTTCAAAGCACCATTAATACAGAAACTTTAATTAAGAGATATAAAGGTATTTAAGAACAACTAGAAGGGAAATGTTTTGATCATTGTGGATATGATGTTGTGTCATTGATGAGAATTATTTTTATGTCAATGTGCCATAAAATCCTGCACTGTGGCATGACAGTGCATGTTGCTTCAAATACAAAACTCTAGTAATAACTTGATTGATTATTGTCAGTTCCAACTAAAAGCTCATTTTTATTTTTTTTTAGCATGTATTTGAATGATCAGTCTTGTTTCAATTTGTCTTAACCTTGTGTTACACTGGGGAGCCCCATTTGACTGCCCGAACACTGAAAACGAGAGAGAAATGTCATGTAATTACAGTCACAAACTGTATATTTTTCCTCTACAAGTAAGAAAATGCCACTCAAATATAATAATAGTGGCAATCAAATGTTCACAGAACCATAAGTTTCAGAAAATAGGTCTAGCATTAAATGTTGAGATGATCCCTGATTGTTATTTATTTGGAATACAAATTCTTATTGTTCTGGGGATCCCTGAATGGCATGAATCAGTTTAAAGGGTTATACCCATGTACGTATGTCACATGATATCTTTGCCACGCAATATGCACAAACTTATATCGCCTGCTCATACGTTTACTAGCCTAAGTGCATTTATGCACTCCATATTTCTTGTGAGGCATATAGTTACCTTATAATTACTCGAAGTAAATAGTAAATCATGAACATGTTTATATGAATGCTTGAAATATCGGGAAATTAATCACTTAAGAATAAGGTGCAATGTCTATCCTTGTCCCAAGTGACTAAACAACCTTCATGTTTGGATGACTCTTCTGTCTTCTTCTCAAAACTTGTTCATTTAAAACATGACACACATGGCAACCTAACATAGTTATGAGTTAACATAAGGCCTTGACTGCAAAGCAGTATACTATTGAAATCGAAAAGGAGCCTTTTTATGCTCTAATCAAAACAATTATAAATGCACAAGAGGCATAATCTATGCACCCTATGTTCTTCTTCATCTATAACTTTGCCTCGACCAACATATCAGACCGAATGGTGACAGGTCTACTAACCTGAAAAGGAGAGAGTAATGTCAGAGATGTTATTTCGAACATCCTGTTACAGTCACAAACTTTATTGTTTGGCAACTGCGCCCTCTATAATCCGTAGACTGATATCACATCAAATAATTTTTTTAGAGGGTGGAGGGGGGATAGACCTGTGCCCATTACAGGCTGCTTATATTATTTCATTAGTTTCATTGATTTATGTATTTCTGATTTGCTTTGACCATTCTTTTACTTACATTATTACCCATGTGTATCTTATACTTTATGTATATTTTCTCTAGACCTATGTAAATTGCTTTGAGATATTCTTTCATGAAGCACTCTACATGTTATTGCTACTATTATTATGATTCTTATGATTATTATTAATATCATGGTATGCTTGTAAAGATTTTGTTTCTCTCTTTCTGCTCCCCCCCCCCCAATTTGCCACCACCTCCATAAATGACGAGGACCAAAATTTTCGCCATAGAAAGTATTAACCTCTACCTGCACCTCCTCATCTCCTTGCCTGGTCCCCTACCACCACCTTTGAAACAGTGAAAGCCACTGTGCTCTGCAATATTTCCTATTTATTGACTCTCAACTATGATCCAGACATTCATTTTCTGCAACAAATTTCCCATATACTGTAAGCTATTAAAGTATTTTAATTGATCACAAGATCGCATTTGTTGATGTCCTCTTCTTCCAGCAAATAGCGACAGTAACAAGAAAGGTAAACCAAAAACAGCAGCCGCACTAAAACTAAAGTATGATCACTAATTCCTAAACAAATATCAATTTATTCTTTCCCAGCAATGATTTTGCAGTTTTTAAACATGTTTACTTTTTCTCCTCCTGTTCTCCTTCAAAATTTCTGACAGATAACAGCGATGAGTTGGTCGACAGATGGATAGAAAAGAAACTGGATGTTGTCTTAGAACGAGACAAGACGAAAGACAACGGTACCAAGGTGGAGAAGCGGAGAGCAGCACCTGAAGCTGTCAAGACTCCAGGGGCAGCCAAAAAAGAGACTCAGATGAAAGGTAAAAGATGTTTGATTTGTCGTCAGCCAACTTTCTCTGTCAATATCAATCCTCTTTGTTTGGAAAATAATATTTCCTTAAATATTCGATTTACTGCAAATAGCTTTCACCTTTCTCCAATTTTAGACTTCCTCTGTTAAAGAAAATAGTGATTCTGCACCAGAAGTTTGTTTACGTTTTATATTTGTAGCGGTTAAATTAGATTTAAGAATTAGTCAGGGTACTCAGTGAATGGTATTATGGGATTTCTCTTGCTTTTGATTTAATCAAGATTTTTGATAATTCTCAGTTTTACCCTAGAACTGGGCTTCTGGCCAAATTTTGTCATATTTTTTACTACTGTGCACACAATTATGATCAAGGGATTCATTTTCTGTAGCATTATCCCTCTTATACTATAATTAACATGTTGATTGATTGATTGATTTATTGAGAAAGATGTCCTGTTGGTGTCTTCTTCCAGCAAATAGCAGCAATAAAAAGAAAGAAGAAACAGAAAACCAGAAAGCACCCAACAAACAAAATGAAGCAAAAAAGGAGACTGCTGCACAACCTCAACAAAAGAAGGTAAGTTTCAAGGTTATGTTATCAAAGACAAAATGAAGGATAAAATTATTTCATTGACTGTTGTAATCAAGTCCCATATTTAGTAATTAAGGTCTGCATCAGCTGTACAACTGGGGGGGGAAAGACAAAAAGTTTCAAATCGAAGAGGGGTTTCATTCATTCATTCGTTCAAAATGTTTTGTAAATTTGTAGGCATTTGATCATTATCGGCCCAATTTTTGATTATTTCATCAAACAGGAGAGAAACGCAGCTTGGATGAGGAGGATGCAACAAGTACAGTCGAAGAGGAAAGCTCACCTTCGGAAAATCTGCGAGGATTTGAAGCGACCTCCGAAATCCATGGACGAGCTAGCAGCTCACCCCAAGCAGCTGAGAGCCCTCATCGTTAACGATCAATACAAGTTCATATACAGCATCGTTTATAAAGTGGGCTCCACAAACTGGGAGAGAGTCATCGTGGAGGACCTCGAAGGTTTCAAGAACGTACCCAATCAGAAGCTTTACAGTCACAAGGCGCTCCGTTGGATGCCCGGATTCTCTCCAGACGAAGCACGGGAGAGACTGGTAAATTACACCAAATTTATGTTTGTGAGAAACCCCCTGTCCAGGGTGTTATCCGCCTACAAGGACAAGTTCGTCGAGCATCATAACCAGGTCTTCACTAAGATGGCGAAGACGATCATCAGAAATTACAGGGAGGGACCACATAACGATAGTGCAATAGACGTCACCTTTCCCGAGTTCCTCCGCTACCTGGTCAACAGTACGGCCGCGAGGTCCAACCCCCATTGGAAGGTCATCTTTAACCAGAACTTGCCTTGTCAACTCAATTATGACATCATAGGGAAGCTGGAGGACGCCGACGATGACATTCCGTTCGTGCTGACCAGGATAGGGATCCAGAATCAGACCCTCTACGGATCCACGTCGATGAAGAAGAAGGGATCGGACGAAAAACTATGGGCCCCGTACTACTCGCAAGTGCCAAAGGACGTCATGAAGAGATTCTACGAAATTTATAGACCCGATTTTACTCTCTTCGGGTACGAAATGCCAGCCTCATTTTCCGGTCAGTGAATGTTAGAAAACACCCCGTTCTAATTTCAAAACCACCAGTAAAAAGACAAACGTTTTTTGTATTATTTTTTTATCGGAGCTTTATAACAGAGTGAAAAGGTGCGCAGTAATGTCGGATTCACCTTAAACTTTTGTAAACGTTTTTACACAAATTAGTTGTTCTAAAAAGTGGGTGCTATAAAAAGAGACCAGTGTAATTTAAAATCTTATCATTGGAGTTTGTGAGAAAAAGAATAAAAAAGCTTGTGATTGATTTACCACCCATACCGAGCTGCCAGTTTGTGTCACAATTTTTTTATTTTTTTTTTATTGTAGCTTTACCACAGAGAGAGTGAAATTATTGGACTCATACATCTAAAAGTCTTAACATTTATGTAAGAAATTACTTGCTTGCAGTATTAAAGGCTGCTAACAAATGAAGTTTGATTACAGATATTAAAAATCCGAGTTCATTCAGAATGTTTATAGTTGCTGCTAACTGCCAAATAGACTTGAAATTATTTATTATATTTAATACAACTTTAAAAAAACAAAAAACAAGTTAAAATGAGAGAAAGTAATTGCTTTAAAATTGACTGCTCTCAAATGATGATTTTGGTGATTGTTACTATCATCAACGAAGCCTCAAGGCATGCATTTTAGGATTTTTTGTTATTGTCACTTGGGTAGAATTTTATGCAGAATAAGATTTATCGTTTGCAGTGTAGCTGAAACCGAAGAAAAATTATTAGATTTTAGTAAAATATGAGACAAATTTTTTAAAGGCTCAGTATAACTTGTGTCGAAGATATTTGCTTTAAGCTAGTAGTGATATGAGAATGTTAATATTAATTTCTAAGGATATGACGTCGTTTTTAATTTGCATTTGTTTACTCTGGTCTTCCTATTCTTCTATTTATATTTTTTTGTATAAACGGTGTTTTGTTCTTTGTCTTTGTTTTAAATGCCTGTGCATTTCCATTGTCGTGTGTAGAATTTCTAATAGTGTGGATCATTTTTTTTTTACCATTATGAACTTAATTTCTTGTTAGCAAAGTACTGTTTATCAGTTATGTATTTAAAGTAGTACATTGTGGACATTTAAGACTAAAACAGGGTTTACAAATCGTAAATCTACTCATGTAACAATGGGGATGTTGGATGGGTCCATAGCTACTCAACTAGATTGTAAAATGAAATAACTTGTTACAAACATGGCTTGCACACATCAAAGTTTGAAGTAATTCTCATATATTGGTGAATATTTTATTAGTTTATTTGCAATAAATGTCTCATATCTAAACATGAGTGTTTTATGCTGATACTTTATGGAACCTATCAGTATCATTATGAATATGCATTAGATGATAAATTATAAGATCAAAGTTTACCGTTGGAGTGACACGGATGGTGCTGGGGTGGGGGAGGGGGGAAGTAAGGGTGAATTGCTACTACTTTTGTAGTTCTATTCTGTCTGATGTGCATCTTTTAAACTGTCTTGATGGTAAATTTCAAATCCATCTCAGCCAACCATCTTATTCAGTTTTTACCTGCTGCCACCACGTTACAAACTTACCTTGGTATTCTTTGTTTTTCTGCTTTAACTTAAGATTTTTTTTGAAAGACATGAAAATGTTTTGAATAACAGTCACAAATATAGAGAAAGGGTACTAGAACATTCTTTTGTCTCCATTGTTTTATTGTCTGTTATAAAATAACAGTTTCTTGTGAAGCACCATGCCACTTTCATCAGCTGAGACAATCACAAGGTGATCCATAAGGGAAAGTGGTATTCATGCTATCGGTGATAAACATGCTATGTACAATTACATCATGACTTGTGCATCAAACATTATTGAAAAGAAAAGCATCATATGAAATCAAGTATTAGAATTTTTCAAAGAAATTTCATACCTCGTCTACCATCAGCGTATACACTTACAGTCTGACAAATACTACAAAATCCACGGACGAACAGCTCTTCAAGAGGTTGATTGAAGATATAAACAGCATTACGAAGTCTATACATCAAGAAACTAAGAGGGTGGTCACTTTTGTGAACATTGTTCACCACCACCACCAAAATAAAAAGAAATATAAAAATCCAATGACAGGTTCAAAAATGTGCCCTGTAAAGTTGGTGAAGGTTTCCTAATTACATAGTATGATTTTGTGACAAAAGATCTGTGCAAAAATACCCATGGAGTAATTAAGGCGGTTTCATTCGGTTCAAAAAGTTGTACCGTTTGTCCAATTTTGAGGGTGAGAAACGCCTGACAATTTACTACCATGCAGAGTACAAAAAAATTGCATTTTGTGTAACTAAATCACCAAGACATATTATTCCCGAAATCGTAACACTACCATAGGTTCTAACTTAGCCATAAAGTCTGACCACCAGCTAAATTTGTAATACATTCCATGAATTTAAATGGCATCCTAGTGTACAAACCTCATGATTGGAATGATTAATAAGATGTATGAGAAATTAATGGCACAGACCACATCTTCATTAATCACTCTACATAAATTCACCTCTTGAGATTAATTATTAAGTGCTCAATCCAATGACTTTTAAATGCATTCAGTTTGACCCATACCTCCCCCCCCCCACCCTCCCCCATCCATCTAATCTTTGTGTCATGAAGTCATTTAGTATTTAGGTAGTTACATATCCGCCTGTATTATTAGCTATATTATGCATATATGTCTCTGCTCTGCCAACTCAATGGCTAATCTCTCCTTTTTCATCTTCATGGAAGGACTATCATTTTTGTCATCGACTGGAACCCTGGCATCTCAAAACCCATCATCATCTTCTTCATCCCATTCCTCCTCATCCACCTCCTCCTCCTCAGCAGCCTTGCTCTTCCTCTTAACTCGTCGTTTCGATTTCGATTTCTTGGGTTTATTGTCTTTCGGTTCGAACAGGTCCTGCCTTCCCTCGGCGATCATTTTTGCCTTCCAAGATTCCAGATCTACGTCGTATTCTTCCTTTAACTTCTTGGCTTCTTCCTGGTAAGGCTGAAGTAGAACAAACTATGGCGTGAAACTTACACAAAACAACAATGGGCTATTATACCTCACAACTGAACAAAAACAAATAAAGGGTCTGTTACCATCAAAACCCCTTTGTCACATAATCATAATAGTTTGGTTACTATTTCCACTGTTTATTGTTGGAAAAAGGTTTCTGATTTTAGTGGCACTGTGTTATCACAGATTTACAAAATGGCAACTACCCAGAAACAATGCAGCAGTTTTCTTGGCTTGATGGGGACAGACACCCAACCATCACCTTTGGTCAATGCAATAGAGATACTTGTCATGAACAACATCCTCAAACATTTAGAAAAGTCTTGTTCAATGTGGGAGCTATCAAGAGCTTTTACCCTTTACCATCTCCTTCACTCTATAATATTTAAGACTTGGACAAGTCTAAATATGACATCATCAAGCTGTTGGTCAATGCAATGAGATACTTGTCATGAACAACATCCTCAAACATTTAGAAAAGTCTTGTTCAATGTGGGAGCTATCAAGAGCTTTTACCCTTTACCCTCTCCTTCACTCTATAATATTTAAGACTTGGACAAGTCTAAATATGACATCATCAAGCCTTGGTCAATGCAATATTAAGATACTTGTCATGAACAACATCCTCAAACATTTAGAAAAGTCTTGTTCAATTTAGGAGGTATCAAGAGTTTTCCCTTTACCCTCTAGAATTTAAGACTTGAGTAAGTCTAAATATGACATCATCAAGCCCTTTGGTCAATGCAATAGTGATACTTGTCATTAACACCATCCTCAAACATTTAGAAAAGTCTTGTTCAATTTGGGAGCTATCAAGAGTTTTTCCCTTACCCTCTAGAATGTAAGACTTGAGTAAGTCTAAATATGACATCATCAAGCTGTTGGTCAATGCAATAGTGATACTTGAACAACATCCTCAAACATTTAGAAAAGTCTTCTTCAATTTAGGAGGTATCAAGAGTTTTTCCCTTTACGCTCTAGAATTTAAGACTTGAGTAAGTCTAAATATGACATCATCAAGCCCTTTGGTCAATGCAATAGTGATACTTGTCATGAACAACATCCTCAAACATTTAGAAAAGTCTTGTTCAATGTAGGAGGTATCAAGAGTTTTTCCCTTTACGCTCTAGAATGTAAGACTTGAGCAAGTCTTAATATGATATCATAAGCCCCATGAACTTTTTTTATTTTTTTCATGATTTTGTTCATTACAATGTTTCATTTCTGTAAAAGTTTTCAGATGCTAGTGGCACTTACAAAATGGCAGCCCCGAAACAAGCAAAATTTTTGTTAAATATTTGGGGGAGTTTTTCACCACGAAGATCTCTTTAATAAGTTGTTCTGATGGAAAACAATGCCAAAACATTTAAGAATCATTTTACCTTCTTTCTCAAACATGACGATATAACTTTTAGTTCAAAAAGTCTATTACGGAAAGTCAAAAATATCAAAATCACAAGAAATATAATCTTGAAGTTGAAAATATTTCAATCCAAGCAATTGCTGCAGCACACATATCAAACACAGTTGTTCAATGAACTTGTCAGTGCTAGCACTTCCTACAAAATACCAGAGAAAAAATATTGCCCACATCATTTTTTCATTGTAGTGCTGAGTGATTGAAAGAAATTTTTTTGTGTATCTACAGCACAGTTGGGTATAGTGTGGCCCCCAGTATACCACGGTACGCAAGGTTCTGTGGCTTTTGACTGGCACCCATGAGCAAGAAGTGGTTACTTAGGGATTGGTACCAGCAGGCTGAGTGTGGCCCATGGGCCGCATGTGGCCCCAGTTTTACCACGGGATGCAAGGTTCTGTGGCTTTTGACTGGCACCCATGAGCAAGAAGTGGTAACTTAGGAATTGACCAGGCAGAGTGTGGCCCATGGGCCGCATGTGGCCCCCAGTATACCACGGTACGCAAGGTTCTGTGGATTCTGACTGGCACCCATGAGCTAGTAGTGGTTACTCAGGGATTGAGCAGGCAGAGTGTGGCCCAGGGGCCGCATGTGGCCCCCAGTATACCACTGTATGCAAGGTTCTGTGGCTTCTGACTGGCACCCATGAGCAAGAAGTGGTTACTTAGGGATTGGTACCAACTAAGGGCTGGATAAGCACAGGACTGGTAATCCTGAAGTTGCTGGTTTTCATTCCCCTTCTTATCAAATATTTCTTTGTTCTTTTTGAGTTACTTCAGAAAATGAACCCCCAAAATAAAATATATAAAAAAAAAAGTTCTTACCACCCTATCTTCTTCTGGTGTATTATTCCACAGCTCTGATATCCTTGTCACTTCCGCCTTGAAGAATATGAGAATATACAAATATCAAATTTCATAATCAATAAGGAACAAAATAAAGCTATGTTAAGTTATGAAAAATTTATTTATATTTAGCTCTTGCAATTTCCCTAAAAAGAGTAGACCATTTGATCATAAAAACCAAAGGCAGCTGGATATGGTTTGCCAGAGAGAGCCTTCCTTCAGATATAGAATGTCTGCTTAAACTCTTCATACCCAAACACATCCCCGCTCTTCACCAGGGACCGACTTCGACAACCATGTAGCCCAGGACTCGAAAATTTAGGCTATTTTACTGGGTAAATGCTGGGTGGATTTCGAAAATTGCTACTAGAAAAAACAAGTCACTTGTATTTGTCTGTCATTGGACATTAAGAACTAACAACACATGATAAATCGGTTAACAAACCTATGTCAAAGAAATGCATGAGTTTGTACCTAACTCAGCCCAGCATTACTGAGTATTATCAGCAATTATTTTTGGGCTAGTCTCATAAGCCTGTACAGTAACTGGTGTGTGTTGTAATTTTTGGGAAAATGCCAATGCGAACTTGACTTAGAGATTTAGTAGATTTTTTTTTAAGTACTTGCATTTTTCAGAAAAATGGCTAAATTTGTGAAAATCTAGGCCTGTTAACCATCAACTTTTTACTTAAAGATTATAAATAATTGAACCTGTGAATTCCCTCCCTTTCGGAAGTTTTCTGAAACAAATAATGCATAGGCATTCTTCGGTCTCTTAGGCCTTTCTAGTTTCTTCATTTCCTGTAAAAGTGAAAAAAATAAGTTTAAAATCACCCAAAAAATAAGAAAATAAAGCAGAATATCAAGTTGATATATTGTCAATTTCTTTACATAGTTTTATTCACTTGGACACAAACTGACTTGACTATTTCAAAGCTGTTATGAACTGCAAGATAATAGTATTGTTACTTGTGGATCATGAATATTAATATTTTTAAATTAATATTCATGAATATTCAAAATAAACAAAATTTTGCAGATGTTCTTTGTTCTTTCTTATCATGACTGACCATCAATGTGCAACGTGAGAGATTGTAGTTGCTGCAGTGAAACGGTTAAAACATTTTCTTTACATTTGCCTGTAGTCTTTAAAAATTAAACAAATTAAACAAATTAAAAATTAAAAATTAAAACTTGATAACTATGTCACACAAAAATATTTCAAACAAACAAATGAAAAATAACATTTGAAGAAAAAAAAAAATCCAAAGGTTTGACGACAAATTGAATATGCAAAGGATTATATTTTCTTGTGTGTAATTAAGTGACACAAAAATGAGAGGCATTTCTTGCTCTCAAGACGGTTAACACAAGCTTCATAAAATTAGCTACAACAGTGTGATGAACAAAAGCCTCATCAATCATTTCGATACAATTCCACTTACAGCTCTCATCTTTCTTTTCACTTTGGCTGTTTTCTTTTTGTCATCAGCTTCTTGTAATTTTGCCAGTTCCGTTTCTGATAGGTTAGACTCAAATTCATCTTTTTCCCGATAGTATTCCTCCAGTAGTTCCTTGGCCCGGATGTGGAATGGCTGCATGAAAGAGCAAACAATTTAAAGCAACAATTAGATTGGACACTTCAAGTATGAGACTATAATTGCAAAGTCTACTGTTTAGTTTAATCTTTTGAAACATAAAACTTGGTACAGTCTATACTGCAACAACTACTTGTCATTTAGTTTTAAACTTTGAAACATTAAACTTGCCACAAAAGCTTTCGAAACATGTGTCGAATAAAACTTACAACAAATATGAAAAGGAGGGTTATTTTAATGATTCACATTTAAAGGAGAAGCCAAGAAAAACATCATTACTATAAATATGATTGCGATGAGCAACACCAAATGGCTATCCAGAAAACTCTAATTCAGTTCAGAAGATATGATTCTCTAAATAAGACTATGAATGAATCACTTAATATTGCTTAATATTTTGTATGTTTTTTTTTTAAATAAATATCAGTTCTGTCAATGCTGAATGATGCTAAGCTACTGTATCTCAAATTATTTAAATTGCATAATAATAATATTTGTATTCACCTTAAGAATATGAGAAGAAAAAACACAGAAAAAGTTGTCAGCCTCCCGACACAATGTTCCAAAATGAAGCAAGCTATTTCTTAGATTTATGGATGAGTCTCTCATTGAAAGCATCTCAGTTGTTTCAGGTAAAGATTACTGATTGATTTGCTTCTCCTACTATAATGGATTTTCTACCAGGAAATATCTCAAACCCATCGTCGAGGAGGTACACATACTGGAACTTTGAGAAATTGTTAAACTCAAACTTTAGCCCTTTAGCCACACCTAACAAATTGTCATAGCAGAATTACAGTAGCTAGGCCTACTTTACTTGTTTAATAATCTGGCAAAATTCTGGTTGTTGACCACTGCTAGAGTTAATTTTATCTAATTGCACCTCTTTATTAGGTTGGTGGGTGGGGTGGGGTTGGGGAGGAAGAGGCAGAAGGAGGGGGAGTAAGATTCTGCATAAAATTTGTACTGGAAACATCACAACAGATACAATACTCTGTTGGGAAGTGGAAATACTGTAGTTTATCAATCTTCTGAGTACTATGCCAACACGCTACAGTACATTGAATAGGTCCTTGCTTATGGAAAGATCTGGTTTTGCACTGCCAAATGCCTTAAATTCTATGTAAATTCAGCAAACTGCTGCACAAATGATACGCAAGGGAATAATCAAGTGTTCAAATTTGTGGCAGCAGATCTGAAGGCCCTGAAGTTTATCTCTTGGTGTCGTTTATTAATGAGACGCCAAAATTCAAAAGCCTTAATCCTGCTGAAAAAAAATGCACCTGTTTCTGAAAGTCTGACAATCTTTTCCACTCCTCGCCGAGATGCTTTGCAATGTCTGCAAATGACAAACCTAGGAAAGATAATGGATTGTAAGTTGTAAACCACAGCGACATATGAAACTATAATGAAAGCTCATTTGTCTTTATGAAATAAACTGTCTATATGGCATGCGTTAAAATAAAGTACTTTCACATGAAATATTGTAATGTTCAGTGAGTGGCTATTATTACCGACAGTTTGCTAGGTATTGTGCGAGCAAACTCTGTATCCTCCATCCCCCCTATCAGAAAGCAACATACGTACATCAAAATACCTATTCTCAAAATGGTGGCATCCATTAGTCCATTACACATCACTGAATACACATACCTACAGGTAGCAAAACTATGACTAGCAAACTGATAAATTTAAATAAAAATGCTGGAAATTTCTTGTAAATACTGGAAAGGAATCAGCTTTGGACCGGGTGAGGTCGGATGAGGTCATTAGGTCTGATTATCTAGCATGGTGAAGAAACTGAAGAGCGTTCTTGTACAGTTTTGCCGTTTAGTGTTCTTGAAAGGTCAACTGGAGAATCTGTGATTGTACATGGCTGAAAACGCCATTGTTAAAGCACTTCTTGACCATCTACGTAGCCATTTATATTCTATAAGACTTCATACGTATGTATTTCTTGCCATTGCTCAAATTACCTTTACTATTTTTTAAGATGTGTAATAATGCATTCCAATAAAAATAGGAATAAAGCATGAAAACAATATCTATTCCAACAGTCCTAACAGTATTTTTTTTTAATTTGGTACTGATGTGCAGTATAGGAGGATGTTATCCTTCACTAGCTTAGCTATGAGTCATCTTTAAAGTTCAGAATCGATGTAATGGGGTATAATTGACATTAAGACATAAGAGAGATTAATAGTAGATGCACTATAGGCTAGAGATGTTTCCCTGATGTAATACATTTTTGTAAAAATTGTATGACCTGTTTCTGTTTACTATCAATACAAAACAGATTGGAAAAGCAATTTTTTTACTTACCAGGATTATTTGATATCACCTGGGATCTCTTTTCCTGACAAAATAGGATGTAGCTACCCACAGGCTTTTTTGGTCTTGCATCTGTTGCAAAACTTCTGTTTGTTAGGATGAAACTGAATGCTGGAGTTGTTCTGAGAAAAACAATTATGCTATATTTATGTACTGCACTGCACAGTTAATAAGTTGCGTTGTGGCATTTAGGGATTTCAGGCACGTAGGCCTAGCCTAGGTCTTTTTTTTTTCATGGTATTGGTCGAACACAATATGCATTTCTTCCTCAACAAGTACACATATAAACTGTCTGAATAAATTTATAAATAGGAATGCCTGCAGATGTAATGTTGTCATTTTTTATATATAAATTGGAAGAATTTGATCAAAACCAGCAGTGATGATCAATTTTCTGATATTCCAATTTCCAGGGACAGTAGGACTACCTAAAATTCTGGGGCATATCTGGGGACACTTTAAATCCTGGTGCAGCACATGAAATCCAGTGACTGTCCCCGGAAATTGAAGACGTCTGGTCACCTTGGTCCGGGTCAACTTACTCTGAAACCATCAGTATCATGTATACTAAACATTAGTAAGATATGATTAAGCCTAGTCTATTTATTACAATATTTGTATGAAAGTAAAACACTGTACATTGTGTGTACAAACAGTGTGTTCAGTTTATGCACAAGGGTCTATAAGTAGCAGTTCTGCGATGTCAGGCAACCTCTAGCATAAATCTGTTTACTACCTGCCTTAGTGTAACAATTTTGACTTGGAAAAATGTACCTTCCAAAAAGAAGTCTATTAGATTGCACTCTGACGATTGCGGAAAACATCTTCAATTGTATTCCTTGAGAGCAACTCATTGATTGGGGAAGAATTTGAATGTACCAATCTCCCGCTTCAAAATCCCAAGGTACGAGGGCCTAGGCTAACTTATTAACTTTAAAAAAATAGCAAAATATGAGATTGGTAAGTGGTCTTCAGTTACTCAAATTTAAGCTGCTCGGTATTAAAAAAAACGCCTGCAAGTTCAACGTTGAAGTTCATCAAACCTGACCAAAAACTTGATTTATTTCTTGCCTGGCCTGTGTATACCATTCATCACCCTTAAATTTTGAAAAGATAAGGAGATGAACAAAAAGCGTTTGATACCATGTAGCCTTTTGTCTCTGACTGCGACCCTGTTTTGTTTATCACTGTTCATATTGTTCAAGGTAGGCTACTGTAGGTTATAATCCTAAGTGAGATCTGTATAGTTTTAGGAAATGCTAATTAAAGACTGAGAGGAAATGTCAAACAGTTAGGCGTATGCCAATTAAAAAAAAAAGTCGCAAAATTGCATACATTTCGGCCTTATTTGCTCTTTCATTTTAATTTGTAGCCTAGTTATTCAAGATTTAACAACGTTTAAATTGGACCAACAATTTTGTTCTATTCAACTTGTTAGTGACCACAATATGACAGTAAGCTTGAATCTTGTACTATTGTAGTAATATTACACTTATATAAATTTGGCATCATCAAAATAAGCATTTTAAGTCCTAAGCAGCAAAAATTAACCAAAGCAGACTTACAAGGAATTCTTGATATTTTTCAAAGAAAGCAGGCAAGAGGACAATGCTGAACAATAATTCCCTTTTCGAATGTTAAAACAATTAGTTTTATCATAAACTATTATTATCATAAATTCTCTGGTTTCTGACCCCATGTAATTACAGCATAATGTCAACCCATGCAGTTTTAATGAACTTCAATAAACTTCCTGTGGTCATAAAAAAGCTACAGTATGTACCCACACGTGGAGATCATGTGTTCACTAACTTCACTTCAACACTGGCTCAGCCAAATTTCTCTTGTTTGTGCTTATGAATCAAACATTTAAATAAGTATACATATATGTTTTTTGTTCATTATTGCAGTTGTTACCTGATGAAGAACATGTACCCTCAATTTCAGGTTTAGAGTCAGAATATGGAGTGGAACACATTGATTATGGTCAGATGTTAGTTGAAGGTGAGTTAGCCTTTTGCTGTTGGATAAAAAATTCTTGTAGTAATGCCAGTGTATCGAAAAATCTTAGGGTTCTTTCGTCTGTGCAAGAGTATTTGCTTCAGCTTATATGTGACTTTTGGGATATGAGTTCTTGGTGTTTTGTTGAAATTGGATGAGATAAAATGAAAGGCGCCAATAAATGCAGTACCTGTGGGGTTGAGTTTTTTGCTCACTTTTTTCAGTTCTTGGCATTATGGTTCGATAGTAAAATGTCAACTAATTATTTCGATTGAATATATATATGTAAGTGTTGTTTGTATTCTTTCCATCTGTAGGTATTGCAGGAAAACGAGAATTTCACAGTTCAAACATCTCAGAGCTGATAACAAGGTATCCCCTAATCCTTTGGTGGAATCCATTGACAGGGAAACAGACTAAGGTCAAAAGCTGCGATGGGAAGACTAAATGTGTCTTCATGGCAAATCGAGAATTTCAACATCACCCCCAGACCAAGGTCTTTCTCTTTTACGGAACAGACTTTAACAAAGACGACTTACCGTTACCGAGAGCAGCTTCCCACCAGTGGGCATTATTTCACGAAGAGTCGCCAAAGAATAACTACATTTTGGCTCAAGAGGAGGTCATCACTCTCTTTAATCACACAGCGACATTTCAACGAACGTCAGACTACCCTCTCACAACTCAGTACCTGAGGAAACTCGAAGATTTAACGAGCGATGAGTATTTGGTACCATTAAGGCAAAAGAAGCAGATGGGGTTGGCCCCGTTAGTCTACATACATTCGGATTGCAACCCTCCGTCCGATAGAGATACTTTCATCGCAGAGCTCATGAAATACATTCCGGTAGATTCGTATGGCAGATGCCTTCACAATAAAGATCTGCCTCATAGAATTAGGAAGCAAGAATTTATGGATGACAAAGAATTGTACAAGATCCTGGCTAAGTATAGGTTTACGATATCCATAGAAAACGCTATCTGCGATGACTACGTCACCGAGAAGTTGTGGCGGCCTCTGTCGCTAGGTTCGGTCCCGGTCTACAGAGGCTCCCCTTCTATAAGAGACTGGCTTCCGGCTAATAATTCGGTCATTTTAATCGATGACTTCAAATCCGCTAAAGAACTAGCAGAGTATTTGCAATACTTGATGGAGAATGAAGGAGAATATGAGAAATATTTTGAATTTAGGAAAAGTGGAATTAAAAACGAGAGGCTGATAGAAGCGATGCAGAGGAGGGAGTGGGGAGTTAACGACTTTGAGAAAATCAATTTTATAACGGGCTTTGAATGTTTGGTGTGCAATAGGGTTTATGAGAATTTAAGAAGAAAACAACTTGGTCAAAAACAGTTGTCATATTTAGCTAGATCTGATCATCTTAGTTGTCCTAGGCCACAACCCTTTGGTCTTAGTGAAAACCATAACAAAATACAACTTTATGAGCTGCTATTTAATCAATCTGTTAAAGATGCAGTGGAGGTGAAAAAGAAAGTAAATGATCGCATTTGAATTGTATTCTGTTAGAATAAAAACAATGTATTCAGAATTGGTTTGAATATCCTTGTGTTATATAAATGTTATAATAATAGAAGTTTATATATTTGGTGCTTTGTCTAATTTATTTACTGTATTTTTTATTTATAATAATTTATTTATTTACTGTATCTTCATATTATATTTTACCTTTCAAGTGGTCAATTTTCTCATAAATGATATTTATATCTTTTTTATTCTTCTTAAAGGATTTGAACTGAAATATTACAATGTAGTGTCATCATGGTAACTAATGTAACATGCAATGTTCATCATGGTAAACTACATAACTGAAATTCTCTGAACCATGGCTAGAAAATTTTGTCTTACCTTTTGGATAACATTTATACACTAACCCTAGCTTATTCATGCCTCCTTGAACCAAAAATGGATGATTTTTTAAATCCAAAACTGTCAAGGAAAATACTTATAAAATGTTCTTTAAAGGCTTTAAAACTTTAGGTCTATCTTAGCATATGTAACGATTACTCTCCTTGCCACATCTCACGACTGAAAAACAATACAAAAATTGTATGGTACTAAATTTTTTCTGCAGGTAGTCTGGTTTTCAACTTTGAAATATGTTATCTGAAATGCTCATTTGAGGCTAAATTGTTATATGAGGTTAACTCCTCAGTTTTGGTTTATGTCTAACATTTATCCATTGTGTTTCAAATCCTAACAACTCAACCAAAACATGTTAATTTGACTTCATAATAAGCAACAGTTGGATAATACTCAACACCCATTTGTCCTTGAAAAATTTGAAATGAAATGCAAACAACTTGAAAATGTTATTTGAGGCCACTGAAGTCTTGTTTCCTATTACACTGTAGTGTTACATCTAAGGAACTGTGTTTAAAGGTTTGCTGTATTGGTCACAAATATGCTAGATATTCAAATATGGTCACCTGTGGTCAAAATTCTTAAACTGTTTTTATTACAACCTTTGAGGAAATTTTCCTCACTGGGACATTCAGTCATCTTGTGTGTTCCTTAAAAATGTCTGAGAAAAAATTGGAGAGAAAAGACCTCCATGGATGTACTTTTGAAAACTTCTGGCAATTATAGCGTGCTATAATTTGGGGCCTATAATGACTACCTTTAATACTAAGTAATCCATCAACCTTTATCGATGAACGTCAGATAATTGAATGGTCATCCTGATATATTCAAAGTGGTATGCAAAACAGCCTGAACTGATGGCAGTAAAGTTCAAAGGTGTCCAACAAATCCAAATTAAGTTTGTGCCTATAGTCACCCTTGAAAGTTTTTTGGATACCTTCTCCTCCATATGGGTGTAACGTTGTCTACCCCCACCGGGATCTACCCCCTTTAACAGAGTGACCAGGAAGTAATAAATGGAATGGCGTCATGAATACATATAAGCTCATAACTACATATTATGACATATTACATATGACACGTTACTTAATATTTTATTCCATCAGCCTTGACATTGTACACTGGCATAGAGGTGTATGCTGGTGTAACTATGGTATTCTTTAATATGACATTTTGAGTATGTATTCAAATGAGTTTATGGTCTGTAACTTAAAGCTGCTGTTTTCGAAAATATAAAAAGTAAAAGAATATAAATCAAATTTTCATTTTTTGTCTCTTTTTCAACTGATAGATTAGTTGGATCACCTGGACAGATTTGGTTGAAAATGACTGAAGGGTGGGGGGGGGGTAGGGTGGCGCAGGGGACTAAGTTGTATTCACGAAAATTTAGGGACGATTCAAAAAGTATCTTCTCTATAGAATCAATCCATTACTTAAGTTAACACAGTAACATATTGTACTCATTCGACAGTATTTTGTATTTTACACCACGGTGCGCATGATATATAATATTACAATTCTAAAATCAAGTTTAGTTAGAAATCACACAGTCTACAGGCGTCGAATTACTTGAACTCTCCAAAAACGCATCTCAATTACGTAATTGGTTTCCTGTGTTAATTAAAATAACAATAAATGACGAGGGAACAGGCGGGCGAGGGAACGGGCCGAGCAACTGTTTATTGTTTTCAACTCTTATCGACGAACAAATAACAATAAGTGGATTACGTCAGGTTTAGTACCATAGCCTTCCTTTTCATTTATTTCAATGTTGTTACACAAACACAATCGAGACATACCATCAATACTTTCAAATTTACGGAGTCAAATTTTCCAATAGGCAGTTTTCATAAGTTGCCTCCCCAGTCCATATCACATCTTTCCTAAATAAATGTTACTATAACTATATTGATTGTCTCTTCCCCCTATTATCCTCTTTTCAGTGGTATGGATAATTGTCAGGTAACTAACAGGGTCATAATAAGTGCCCCCTTCCTCCGCTGCAGCAAAAACAAATTTATGCTGAGGTGATGGTCGGTGTGCATGTGTATGGATGGGATTGTGGTTTTAAAGAATAAAATCAAAAACTAAATTTTCAGGGAGCTTGTAGCATGGACACTTCTAATTCCGGACACCTAAGCCTTAAAACACCCCAAAACTATATCTTCTGGTATAAATCACCTGAAAATATACTTGATATGGTGGGAGAAGTGTGTTATATTACGATACACGGCCAAACTTTCTTTCCTGCAAACTGTTTTCACGTTGTATTCCAAGAAGATTCTTGTGATTGTGGAACTGGTATTTCTTTGCTAGAGTATTGCTAATTTTCGGACACACAGTCCCACAGTGTGGCGCTGGTGATAAAATTGGTGGCGCAGTTGCTCTTTCAGTAATAAGCGAGTTCAGAGTTACGAGTGCGCATGCCCGATTCTCACTTGGGGTCAGGTCAACTGAGAATGAAATCCTCGGAAAACGTAAACAATGACAGCTTTTCATAACAATAATCGCACTAAAATGGGTTACTGCGACATTCGGAATTTATTTCAAGTGCATATTTCGGTGAGTTTACGACCTAAAAAAGTGTATAAAGGAAAAGGAGGTAACACGGGAACCCCGTTCCCG
>JAIPMN010001947.1:0-13828 GCA_020650975.1 Apostichopus californicus | reverse complement strand
GCCCCCCCCCCCCCCACTTTTTGGAAGCTTCGATATACCCCCCTGGAACATAATAACAATGTCCAAGAAGGGAATTAAATTTTCTCTGCTAATATTTGGTTCCAATTTCATCAGTTAAAAACAAACTTTAGACTGGAAAAATTCTTTAAAATGTTTTCATTGATATATATATAGATACAAACAGAACCTTTTCATAAAATCTTACCAAAAATCAGGTTTTGGTATCATAGATTCCGGGTCTTCATATTTCTCTGTGAGTTCCTTCTCCTTGTCTATCAACGTCTAAAGGAAGAAAGAAGAAAAGACTTCTATCTGTACTAGAAACTTTACTGAATTTAGTCTTCATTGGAAAACATTTTCAAAAATGTCCTTTGCTCCAGAGTATGACCGTTAAAGGATGAGTTTAGACAATATGAAGGGAAGACTTGAGTGCTGGGAGTGCTTTCATAGATATTCCAATTTCTTGAGATATTCACCTTTAAAATATGCAAAATGTCAAGAATGCTCCCATTTATTCATTCATGCATCTTTATAGATTGAGATATGTTACAGAACTTCCCAAAATCAGTGCCGAAGATCTGTTAAACCGGATAGATCCCACACAATAGGACCAATAGTGGAGTATCTACAGCACTGTTAGGAGAGATGTGACACACCCATAGGCATAGGAAGCGATGAGGGGCTGGGGAGGGGCTGCAGCCCCCCTACCCCAAATTTTTGTGAAAATTCGGGCAATATGATGAGAATTTTTCGGGCACCTACTGAAAGGAATATAATTTGCAATGTGTTTTTCAATGGTAAAACTGATATTATTATCATTATTATTGTAACGACTTGCCCAATAATTATAACCAATATGGAAGTGTAATAACACGGCAAATGATTGTATGTTATGGGCATGCGATGTAATAACCGATGCATGCTTATATGATATGCACATTAAGATGTTGAACGCGCGCTCCGGGCACGAAAAATTGTGGTTATATTTTTCGGGCATTTCGTTACAGCCCCCACCCCCCACCCAATCAAATTGGGCTCCTACGCCTATGGACACACCCTCTGCATAAATGCTGAAGTTCTCCATTGCTCACCTGTCTACTCTTAATTGGTGTACTCTGATGACTAACGCAAGCACCTATCTGACTATTTTTCGGACGAGAGTTAAAATATGTCGTTGATTCTTCTTCTGTCAGTTTCTCTACATTGCCTTCTACTCTCACCTGTAACATTAAAACAATCAAAGCAAATATCCTCTTTCATGTTAGTACTCTTTGAAAATAACAATAATAATAATGATCATAACAATAATAACAACAACAACAACAACAATAATAATTTTAGTAATAATAATTATAATAACAATTATGATAATAATAATAATAATAATTATAACGAAAACCATAATTATTATTATTATAATAATAATAACAACAACAATAATAACAGCAACAATAATAATAATTAGAATAATAATGATAAAAAAATTAAAAAATCATAATAATAGGCAGTTTTAGCTAGCTATACCCATCCAGATATCCATAGTACTGTTGGACCATGGGGCCTTTGCAAAAAAATATATATATAAAACCACACCTACTTTCAAGCAATTAATTGCAGTCTGTGCCTGCACAGGCAACTTCTCAGAGAGATTAGAAGCTAATGTGTGTGGTCTCTTTGCATTGTTCTCAAGTAGACATTGGTACTGTGTCCTTTGATGCAGTGATGGAAAACTGCAAGGTTACCTAGTGATCTAGCAATGTGTACACATGTGTTGTAGCATAAAAGTAACTGGAAATCATGTTGCTGTTTGTTTATATCATTAGTGTATCTATCCAGGGAGGAAACACCCTTTCTTTCATTCTAACAAAACATATCACCAACTCCCCAAACTGTTCAATTCTTTCTATCACACAAGTTGACAGCAATTGATGTTATCTTGTCACTGTGATTGTTCGTATGATTGTATGATCCATATTATGGTCTTACCGATCTATTTAGTCTTGCCCAGTAGAAAACCAAGGAAGCTCTTGGGTTAGTCAGCTGATGGGAAAAGAAAGAAAGAAAGGAAATTACCAAAATTATGCAGTTACGGTATAGAGTAATTAATGAATGAAATTAATTAATGAAGTTAATTGCAAAAATAATTTTAAAAAACCTGAATATATGAGTCTTGAGTCTTGATGACATAATTAAACAGACTAATTTCATCTGACCTTTGACCTTTAATGTATTCCCAGTGTGCATGGCTTTTGACAGAGAACATGATAACAACTTTTCATGTTTTATTCAGTAATCATGGAATTATATTCCAGTCAATCTGTGAAAAACGATGGGTCAACCTCAAAACTAACTGCAAACGAATATGTTTTTTGGCAGTTTCCAACAGAGAGATACCTTGTGATAAACATATCAAAAATATACATATTCATCGAGCTTGCAGAACCGAGCCAAACGGTGCATTATCATAAAAATGGCAAATCGTGCCTGCGCTACATCGATAACGAACCATGTTCATCAGTTTTTAAGCAGTAGAAATTGGTTTGACTGGCATTAAATAACTATAAATGACATAATTATAAGCATTTTGACACCTGATCATTAATTTCCCATTATCTTCATTAAGTAATCAGTTTAGCGAACGAGCATACGCTTGGTGTACGCTTGTTTTGTTATCTTGACATTCAATGGAATATCCGCAATCAGATCATAAGTTCCAATGACTGTTTTAGCCGGTCACTTCCTTGTCTACAAATGTCTTCCTTGTCTTTGTTGCCTGCAGGTTTGACGAGGTGATGTACACACTAATTAAGGATTATGAAGTACTTGAAAAGGTCCAGAGGGCTACTAGGATAATTAGTTCCTTAAAGAGTGTTCCTTATTATACGGTTACAACTGTTGAATCTCACCACACTGGAGCTTAGGAGGTTACGTGGTGACTTGATTCAGGTTTTCAAGATTGTGTATGGTTTTGACAATTTATCCTTCAGCCACTTTTTCATGTTTGCTAATAGTAGTTGTACCAGAGGTCATTGTCTTAAACTCCAAAAGTCACAAAGTAGGATTAATATTCGGCATAACTTTTTTACTAATAGGGTTGTGAATGAGTGGAACGGTTTGCCTGTGAAAGTTGTACTTGCAAGTAGAGTCAATGGGTTTAAGAATGCTTTGGACAATCACTTTAAGCATTGTAATCGGGTCTGAGTGTTTGTGTCTTCAGTTTTTTTTCCTCTCCTATAAGGTCCTTGATGGGGACTTGAGTGTCCCTCCTGATCCATTTTTTCTACTAAACTAAACTAATTTGCACACTAAAGTAGCAGGTTTTTTTCAGCCACAATTTCAGTATTTCTGCAATGTAGATTTATGTCTAGAAAGGATGATTAAATCTACCTGCTAATGTTTAAAACAATTCTTTTGCAATTAGTGTTATGAGGTTAAACCATACACTGACTGGACTACTGTATTATCAAGTATTTAGATATATGTGCTGCATAGTATTTAGAAACTAGAATGATGTTTTATGATAAATTAGTACACTGAACCCTTCAACAGTTCACACAACATCACTAAGTGTTGCCTATTAATAACTCCCTGTATTGATATTGGTTTTCAAGGTTATCATGTTTGATCAAGGCTGGCCTCAAGTGACATTCGGCACATCAAAACAACAGGCTTCTCGCATTCATTAAGCAGGCAGCTGCAAGAACCATTGATCTTTTCCATGTTTTCCTGCAGCATAACATGTCATATGAGCTACAGTACGTATAAAGGCATCATTAATGCAGATACACCAAACACACATATACCCACAAATAGGACATCAAGAAGCCTGCGTAAAAGATTATTGTCGTCACCCAAATAGGTCAACCAATCAACGGGAAACTAATATAAATTGTACAGTAATCTGATCATACTGTGCAGAGTTATTGTACTCACGTCCTAGAATAGTTGGCTGTACTGTGGGTGGGTTTGTACTCACACAGGTACTTTTTAAATCTTACATAGATTGTAATGCAAGATTAAGACTGGGACTCATGTTCACACTGACCTTGTACTCATATTCACACCGGCCTTGTACTCATATTCACACCGGCCTTGGACTCATACTCACACTGGCCTTAGACTCATATTCACACTGGCCTTCTACTCACATTCACACTGGCCTTGTACTCACATTCACACTGGCTTTGTTCTCATATTCACACCAGCCTTGGACTCATACTAGCCTCGTACTCATACTAGCCTTGTACTCACATTCACAATGGCCTTGTACTCACATTCAAACTGGCCTTGTACTCACATTCACACTGGCTTTGTACTCATATTCACACCGGCCTTGGACTCATATTCATACTAGCTTGTACTCATACTAGTTGTGTACTCATATTCACACTGGCCTTGTACTCATATTCATACTGGCCTTGTACTCATATTCACACTGGCCTTGTACTCATATTCACAATGGCCTTGTACTCACATTCACACTGGCCTCAAGTGTACTCATACTAGTCTTGTACTCAGATTCACACTTTCTTTTACTCATACTCACACTGGCCTTGTACTCATATTCATACTAGCCTTGTACTCATACTAGCCTTGTACTCATATTCATACTAGCCTTGTACTCACATTCACAAAGGCCTTGTACTCACATTCACACTGGCTTTGTACTCATATTCACACTGGCCTTGGACTCATATTCATACTGGCCTCAAGTGTACTCATACTAGCCTTGAACTCAGATTCACACTTTCTTTTACTCATATTCACACTGGCCTTGTGCTCATACTCACACTGGCCTTGTACTCATATTCATATTAGCCTTGTACTCATACTAGCCTTGTACTCGTATTCATACTAGCCTTGTACTCACATTCACACTGGCCTTATACTCACATTCACACTGGCCTTGTACTCACATTCACACTGGCCTTGTACTCATACTCACACTGGCCTTGTACTCATATTCATACTAGCCTTGTACTCATACTAGCCTTGTGCTCAAATTCTTACTAGCCTTGTAATCATATTCACACTGGCCTTGTACTCATATTCACACTGGCCTTGTGCTCATACTCACACTGGCCTTGTACTCATATTCATACTAGCCTTGTACTCATACTAGCCTTGTACTCATATTCATACTAGCCTTGTACTCATATTCACACTGGCTTTGTACTCACATTCACACTGGCCTTGTACTCACATTCACACTGGCCTTGTACTCACATTCACACTGGCCTTGTACTCACATTCACACTGGCCTTGTACTCACATTCACACTGGCCTTGTACTCATATTCACACTGGCCTTGTACTCATTCTCACACTGGCCTTGTACTCATATTCATACTAGCCTTGTACTCATACTAGCCTTGTACTCATATTCATACTAGCCTTGTACTACTATTCACACTGGCTTTGTACTCATATTCACACTGGCCTTGTACTCACATTCACACTGGCCTTGTACTCATACTCACACTGGCCTTGTACTCATATTCATACTAGCCTTGTACTCATACTAGCCTTGTACTAATATTCACACTGGCTTTGTACTCATATTCACACTGGCATTGTACTCACATTCACACTGGCCTTGTACTCATACTCACACTGGCCTTGTACTCATACTCACACTGGCCTTGTACTCATATTCATACTAGCCTTGTACTCATACTAGCCTTGTACTCATATTCATACTAGCCTTGTACTCATACTCACATTAGCCTTGGACTCATATTCATACTAGCCTTGTACTCATACTAGCCTTTTACTCATATTCATACTAGCCTTGTACTCATATTCATACTAGCATTGTGCTCATATACATACTAGCCTTGTACTCATACTAGCCTTTTACTCATATTCACACTAGCCTTGTACTCATATTCATACTAGCCTTGTACTCATACTCTGAATACTAAAGGGGAAATTCTACTTGTACATGTACTCACATTTGTTGAACTGATGATACAAGAGGTCATACCAAAGCAAACTGACAGAATAATTCAAAAGTAGTAATTTACTTATTATCACACCATTGTATGGTCTCTCAAAGAGCCTCTGAAATGCACCATTTTTTCTTTGCAGGGGTGAGGTAAAATATGGAGGACTGGAAGAGTGGTGCAGAAGAGACACTTTAACTAACATTACCATGGTGAGACAAGTATTACACACTCTGATGCTACCCTACTTAATAAAGTGTATAATACTATATAAACTTCTACTCGACATTTTTATGGAATGCTAGAGTTTTAACGAGTTGTTGCTAAAGTTCAAAGTCTAAAGTAGATTGGTAATATATTATTCTGCAGGGAGGTTTCCCAGTGTTAATAAAAAAGAAAATTGTAAACTTGATTGGTAACGAAACGATTTCAGTCGGCCTTAAAGAGACCAGTGACTTATTACAGATATATGCTATACATACTAAAATGACAATACACTAATGAAACACACCAGGTACTGTATATATCATCAATTGCTAAATGGAGATAAAAGTCAGAATTTATATTCCAGACTACTATGATTAGGAGAGTACGGGATTATTAGAGAGAATAGTGTAAACTGTCTTTACATATTTACAAACTGCTATTACTGAACTACAGTTTCATCTTTTTTATTATACTGTGGAACCTTTCTTTTAATTCAGAAAGTTACTTTCACTGCTTGACAAAGTTGCCCGCAGAATTTCTGAATGTTTATCTCAAAAAAACAGCCTAATAATACTTTTGTATCATGAAGGTGGTAAATATTTGTGAATGCATCTGGCAGCATCATATCTGAGATAGTGATGTCACCATGGTGATTCACGCTAAGTTTTTCTTTATAAGGTACAAATTTATTTACCTGCTGAGGGAAATGCCACTTTTACTGGACAAAGTGTTACACTTTCTGCCACCACTAAGCCCGATCTCTTTAAATAATAATACTGCACACTTTCATGGATGGTATTATCTTTTACCGTCAAGCAGAACTTTTGCACTAAAAGGAACAATTTAGCACATTAATGGATGACTTTAGGCACAGAATTCATTTTGATATGCTGTAGCATGCTGGATAGCATTCCTATATGTCCATGTTGTATTTCTGTAACACTTTCAATTTGGAGAAATGACCCATTAAAGGGTGTGAAGACTCGCGCACAAAGAAACGTCTCATGCCGGTAATCTGACCTAGTTTCAAATGAGGTGTAACAGAAGTGTTAGACACCACCATCGATCCCCCAAAATACACACAGCTTGCTACCGTCGGTAATTAGACACTAGTGTACAGTCAGTACATGCAGCTATGGTCAATACCCACAGCACAGTGTACAAACGATACAGCGATGGACATCTTAGGTCCAGCTAAAGATAACAAGGTATCACGTTTCATTACTGTCTGCATTTTGTAGCGACAAGAAAAAAACTTCACTTGCAAGCAACGGAAAGTTAACTTTTTCAGATGGCGGCACGCGGTTTGGGGCCAGTCTTCAATGCCTTTAAACAGCTGAGGGTCATCAATTAAAGTGACTGGACTATATAGTCTAATACAACAGACCATTCTAGGTCAGCTTCTCAGATGTAACACAAAAGTCAATGGGAAAACAAAAGACCATAAAGGCCTAAGTTTAATGACATGTTTACAATGTAGTGCAAATTTGTCAAGGACAAATGGTGTTAAAGGTCATTCACAGGTGCTCTGTTGCTAGTTTGGAGTTAAAAGAACATGTTTTTGTCAGAGTTGTTATGGGGAAAAGATAGATGCACTGAAGAGCCAACATCATATTCAATGAATATCTTAATATCTTGGAAACCAGACTTAGATGTAAAGACACAATTCACAACCTAACTTTTCTTTCTTGGACTATAACATATCAAGGCTAAAAAGTTCTGCCTAAAGTCTTCCTTTAAACCTATTTGACCTCACAGAGAGAGAGAGCTCACCAGTTCTTTTCCCTTCCGACTTTCATAGTTTGTGTAAAACTTGAACCCCTTGTCGTCAAAGCCTTTTAGGAGGACCAGTCTAGCTGATGGTATTCCATCTCTGCAAAAAAAAATAAATAAACTAAGAATTGACAAGATCACTTGATATTAAGGACCTGCACTGCATTTTAAAAAAAAAAAAAATTATTTCATTGATTTTTTTTTTTTGGGGGGCTTTTTTATATATTTTCAAATGGTGTTCTACTGTATTTACTAATTGTTTAAGGAACAAGAGTGGGGAGATGATGGGACAATGAAGTGCAAACTGGAAGATATATTACTTAGCATCCATTCCCTGTTACCCGCCCCGGGATCCTTGGTTCCACAAAGGTTATTGAGACCATACAATAGTATTTTATGTTACAAAGAATACCTGCATCGCAAGATCAAATAGGATGTTGTGTGTCACATAGTTCAGCATGCTGCAATATCTTATCCTTATCATCTTACTTTGTTGCTGTTGCTAGGACCATAGCATTCGCCTCACTACCATCATCTATCTCTGAAGCTATTTTGAACCATTCTCCAAATTGTTGAAGTGGATCAGTTGATACCATGTCTGATTCCAAGAAGGCCTCATTACTTTTCTTGTAAGCTTTCCTCATGCCACCTAAGTCGATGCCATCTAAACTGGAATGTGCCATTCTCTGTGGTAATCGTGGCAGTTGATGTGACCTTTGGAGGAGAGGCTGGGACTTTGTTGCATTGAAAAACTGGTGAGCAAAACAACCACCTACCAGCCACCTAGAAAGCATTTGTATCACTGAAATAAAAGAAATGATTAACGTTAGTTTTTTATTCCTTTCCCTTTTGGACAATATTACATCTTCATCCACAACAAAGACTTGGGCAAAAATTACATCTTGTTATTTAACACCATGTTACTGTATGCCATGTGAAACTTTTACCGAACCCAAATTCAAAACTAAATGCCTCTTCAAGCAGATGGACCAAATATTGTATATCTTCATCTATTAAACTAGGAATGAAAGCAATACATCACAGTTTATTCGAGGGGGCTATTTTGATGCGGGCACTTATTATGATGAACTGTCAGAAATTCCATGATTTTACCGTAGCAACGGAAAGACAGCCAAACTAGCAATGTGTTTTTCACAAAACTGAAACAAAACATGATTTAATTTGTAAAGCTATGTTCACCTCATCTATGTCAAGTAACTTCATATGAGTTAACTGACTTTCATCTAAGTATTAGACTATCATTTGTTTGTGTCCAATGAAAGGAAATTTTATCCCCACATTATTATTTCTAGAACTTTCTTATTATACTTGTTACATTTGCATTAGATCAAGGAATAATTTTCGTAACTCATTTAAGATCTTTCAAGTGAATTCAAAATGGATTCCACTCTTTTGAAGTAGCACATTTTTCGTGCAGATACTGCCATGGAAATTGGCCATGTTCTCGGCAAAATTTTGTCAAAATATGAAAATTGTAGATGTGCACATTGGTTGGAAATCAGAGAAATCGATTCAAAATTGACTAAACTTAGCCAGTTCATAGTCTTATTAAAGTTTGTCATAATTGAACCCACCTTTATTGCCACTTAATGACCACTGAAAACCATACATGGAACTTTGAAGCAGTGTACAGGGCAAGGTTGTAAGATGCAGTGCTCTTTAATACACATCTCAACACCATTTAAGATTAACACAAACACAAGGTCCATGTGAGTAACACCTCTGGGGCCTACTGTAGCTTATTGCTGTATAAAGTTCATTCTCAGTAACACTAGAAATCAACTATGGTTGATTTTGCATGAAGCTTAAAAAGACCTATCAAAAAGAAACTAAAAAAGCTTACATGTAGTAAGTATCTCAATTAGAGATTTTGTTTACAGTATAAAGTTATTAAATGAAAATTCAAGAGTAAAGAGAGAGAAGAGAATTAAAACCAAGTATGTACACTGCATGGCGAACCAGAAAAACGATTGGAAAACACGAGAAAGAAAAGAAGCATGACAAGCAGAGAAGGGTGAACTAGAATTTTTAAATATATGTCACCAAAGAAGAAGAAAATTATGGTTCCTATCCCCATTTGCCCCTCCTTCCACAAGAAATGACAATCTGCAAAGCTTCTTTAAAGTAGTTTATAAATGACATAAACAGCAACGGCACTGAATGTGTGAGTTCTGTTGCACCATTTTAACTTTGCATGTCTTCGTAGTTGCCTTTTTCCTTAGTCAAATTGTAACTACTTTTTCTATCACAATTTTTAATCCACAATTGCTAGGGATGAACTGGATTTCAAATCTGGCCAGAATTCCAAATGGATCTGAGAATTTTTTTTTTTAACATCCTGCATCTGGTCGGATTTAGAGAGAAATCCGACCAAATATGCAAGAACCAACAGTACTAAAATGACATCTAAGCCCATACAATAGCAAAGCTGACAATGAGCCCACCCCTAATTTCACCACACAATATTGGTTACCTTCATGAGCTATTACACATAGTGTCAACCCTTTAAACCTTACTTGTGTTACAACAAGTAAAGGTTAGGCTGTGTTGCAGCCTACAATTAAACTCCTACTGAACTGGTTTTGTATTATGGCTATATTTCCTATGCATAATTTCATATTGATGAAAATAACATTTGCAAAACTGGTTGCTAATAATTACTATTACTGAAAATATAATATTTCTATCCCAATTAAAACAGACTTCAACTTCAATAATAAATCTTCATCCTACAGAACTTAACTTTTGTAATTGAATAAATATAATTTTGAAAGCAAATTTAAGCACTTGTTGCACAATACAATACATGCAAGTAACAAAACTTATGAGGTTCTATCTCAAGAATTATTTTTATGAAATGCTGGACTTAGACCCAGCAACATTTCCACGGGCAGCTTTTATGGTCTGGGAATGTCCTCTTCATATTTGAACAGTATTTCTTATCTAACTTGACATGTGGGGTCTATACATTTGTGGCCTCATGCACTACAGCGTGCAGCAGTAGCCCAAAATGTCTTGTTGGTTGATATGCCTTAGAATGCCAGATTATCTTTGTGGAGTTTTACACTATAGAAGATGTGAACTGTGTATGATTATATTTATACTTGTTCCGGTGAAATGTCATGCAATGAAAGAGCTCGAAGTATTAAACATCACCCATGATAAAATATGAATAAAAATTAAAGATGTACACTTTTTTCTTATCCACACCCCCCCCCCCCAATTTCCACTCTCTAAAAAGTAACATTAGGCTGGCCCTATTGGCCTAATAACAATTTAGAATAGAAACGATCAGAAGAAAGTGTTCATTAACGTGTTTTGCGATTCATCTCATCTTATATTATTGCAGAATAAGACCTAAATTTATCTCATGACAATAGCCCATTGTGACAATTTGTTTAACATTGGTGGTGCCTATTGACCCGGCCGCCGGGTGAATAGCGAGCGGAGCTTATCGGCCCGGCCGCCGGGTGAATAGCGAACAGTGTGGCTTATCGACCCGGCTGCCGAAATGAATGGCGCGGGAGAATAGCGATTGCGTTTGTTTGTGTGGGGGTCGATCGCCGCTGATGATCCGCAGCGCAGGCAATTGCAGACTTTAATAGCCCGGCCTACTGAACACATGCGCTTGCCCTGCCTGACGTACGTACGTAGGCCTACACAGTAAATTTATATGAGATCCAGGACTGTGCACAACTTCCATGGTACCATCTACAGCCGGGTGAATAGCAATCGGGGCTTAGAGGCCCGGCGGCCGGGTCAATAGCCACTACCTTTAACATTTTTTAAGTATTTTCGCGGAACCCGTCACAATGTTATAGGTGTAACCTAATTTACGTAACTCTGGAATAAAACGAGTTCTTGTGTAATATAATGCCTACTAAACACATTGAAAATTACCTGCAGCAATAAGAGGAGATGGCTAGCCTTTAATTCGCAGTTCGATGTAGTGCAATATCGATCACATTAAAAGCAATCGTGTCCACTGAGATCCTCCACCGTTTCTTGGGCTACGAATACGTGTGATTGCGTAATTGCAAGAATTCAAGTAGTCACATACTACCACTGATCTGTACACTAACAGATCAGTGCATACTACGTGCACCAGCGAGCTAGCGTAGCGATGTTATTTACTCTGTGCCCAGAATCCAGGTACCAGGTCAACTGCTGTTGTTACGACCTCACCTTGCAATATAGTACATAAGCTGGGTTGGCAGATCGTCTCAAGGGTTTGTAGCTAAATTAGCTTGTAAAAAGCCAAAATGACACCTCCCCCTACCCCCACGGCCAAAAAAAAAAGTTGGCAAACTTTCACCAACACAATCAATTCAATTTCTGCCACTAGCGAATCAAGAGACTTGTCTAGGAGCGGTTAAGTATATATGATAAAAATTGTATGTTTTCTTGTGAATAAAAATTTGTTTTGGTTGTGAATAAAAATGTATGTTTTCTTGTGAATTCAGGAGAGTAAATAAATAATAGGTATGAAAAATTCAGATATTGTATATCTTTAATTTACCGTCCTCGACATTCAAAGATGTTTGACATTGAAGAAACTTAAGCATAAAATTGCTTTTTTTTTGCCTTAAAAGTTTAGCAGGATATGTTAAAAATTTTCGAAAAGCCACATTTTTAGTATTTGGCTTTTAGAAGCCAATATACTACCCACCCTAATAGTAAGACCCAGAATACCAGAAACGAACATATTGCTGTATAGAAGAAAGTACTATTGAACATATTAAAATTACAAGTATTTATTTCTCTTCATCTAAACTTACATACGTCTTTGCTTTCGACTTTCGTTCGACAACCTAAATAGTAATTATTTCGGTATTTCCAAAGAGAAGCCCAGGCCCGTGTCCAGAAAATTTGAGTTGGTGGACCAACAAGTTAAGCAGGGGCACCAACAATTAAAGGAGGCCACCAACAGTTTAAGTAAGGGCACCGAGAGTTTAAGGAGGGACATCATCAGCTTAAGGGGGGCAAAATGCTCGTGAACACTTGATGTTGGGCTTTAGATATGGGCACGTAGTACAACAGTCGGGCAGGGGGACGGCAAGGCCCTGTGTCTCGGACTGGCTACGGGCCTGAGGATGC
The DNA here is from genome assembly GCA_020650975.1 of Apostichopus californicus. NCBI lineage: Eukaryota > Metazoa > Echinodermata > Holothuroidea > Aspidochirotida > Stichopodidae > Apostichopus > Apostichopus californicus. Next base: position 786 of record JAIPMN010001947.1, on the reverse strand, counting down.
CCACAACTTGCTAAATCTCATTGATATGATAGCAGTGAATAATCTGGATGCAGGACCCCCAATACGTCTACAAAAAGGAGGTAATACAGTTGCATTCTAGACCTGGCCACGTGATTCGCCTACATTTTCTGGTGGCTGAAGCTGTGCAATTGATGGTACTTTTTGCGCAAAGGGGTGTGGAAAGGGTACGGGGAAAGCGGGACGTGGTTTGGGGACATTGTTTAGTCTGGGGTTATTTTACACTCAAAACGGTTTCCAGAGTCAAACTTTATCCTTTATATTCCTTCCTGTCCCGTAAAATTTCATGTCCCTACCTAAATCAGCCTTGGGAACTTACAAAATCCTCCCGGCCTTCCCACCTTTGAAATCCTGCCGCTGGTTGGTCATTCCTTTCGAGTCAACTGGGGAAAAAAACCATACACAAGGTAGCCAAAGGCGCCCGATTATTTGTGTAAGATGTTTACTAAGCGTGTTTCGTCATACCGTTATAAGAAGTATATCTGCTACTACATTAAACGTTCCCACCACCCGCACAAAACAGTTTGGCAACCGTTTATTTTCTGTAACTGGGGCCAGGCTTCGGTTGTTAATCAATCCACATTTATCTCTTTCAAGAAAGCTCTGAGGCCTTTAATTAATCCTATTTTTTCTCTTTTCTGTCTTGTTGCTGTTTTGTTCATTTGTATGTTTTCTTTTTTCTTTGTAAAGCGCCATAGAATATCGTTTATGTCATGGTGCTATATGCCTTTATATATCTATATGAATATATATATATATATATATATC
>JAIPMN010001946.1:0-10195 GCA_020650975.1 Apostichopus californicus | reverse complement strand
TATATAGATATATATGCTCCACCTCTTCAGAAAATTTTCCTATGATATATTTGTTTATTTATATTTTTATTTGTTTTACCAGACAAACCGTTCCAATGGATATAACAATTAAGGATAGTGATTCTGGATACTTGAATGCCCAGGTACCAGCTAAATCAATTCAGACATACATATGGAGCTAAATGGTAGGTGTGAGCTATTCAGTGGCTATTGTATATTTACTCTCAAGAGAGAATGTCAGTGTTAGTTACAAGAAGAAAGAAAACTCTGATTGCTAGTATTAATAGCTCTATACCATTGCCTATCTATCCTGGAAGAGTATCAATTTGTTATCGAGAAAGTTACGGATAATTTATAATACTTTATAATAAATGCTTTACAATAATTCGGGCAGATTGCTTCGTTTATTTGATTATTAAACTCGAACAGTTTCAGGTGGTTTGTGCTATTGTTATCTTCCTGATTGGAATTCAGTTCAAAATATTCAAGTGTTTATTTTTTTTTCGATTAAGATGAAATCTTTAGACAATGATAGCTTTGATTGTGCGATTGATAAAATTGCATAAACTATGCGTATTGCATTCCAATTGATATCGTTAACCATTTATCTCCTGGAGAGCCCAACAAATCGCAAAATGGCATAAAAGTCTTGATAAAATAGAACATTTCAATTCAATATTCTCTGTAAAACTTAGAGTTTTTCCAAACATTAATTTGTTTATGTTCGTACATTTTCTTCAGATATCCAGAACAGATCTTTGAGAGAAGGAAGATGAATTTATCGATCCGAAACTAAGAAGGATGGAAAAGAGAATTAAAGAGAAGTTTATCGTTTTCCCATCATGAACTCAGGTCATGTAAATGTGAAATGATTTGCCAAATATGACAGCAATGCAACGTCATTAATTTCATAGTTAAACAGCATTTTGGTAAGAATATTAAGATTTCTGCATTTCTTGATCACATCCATTGGATTCTGCTTTTCTAGTTTTCTTTCAAGATTTGCTTTGCAAACTATTGCACTAAGAAGATAAAACTTGTTTTGTCTATGCATCAGTGTTTCCTTATTGCTACCATATGATTATTTCCATGTGCAGCATATCTTTCAACACCAAATGGAATTATTTAATAATCCAGATATTAATTGAATCTGATGGATTGAAATAGCTAAGAATGGAATTCTTTGGTTGGTTTTTGTCAGGTATGTAAATTAATGAGGCTCTTTTAACTCCCACCCACATCAAAGTCACGGTTAGTCGGGGTGAATGATTCAAGTAGGAGAATACAGGACTTCTGAGATAAACCATCTTCATTCCATCACCAAAATTGTCCAAATCCCCCACCGCACACTGCCCGCCACTTCACAACCCGACTCGAATTTAGTCGGGAAAATTGAACATGTAGCGTTTCCGGGACTGGCAGTCATCAGTGTACCTCGTTTGCAACTAATGCTGCCAGGTATTAAGAAATTTATGCAAACAACAGCACCTTTCTTGAACAGAAAACAGCCATTGTTTGCGATTATCAGTTGTTCGGTGTGCAGGGCTGTCTTTTTAAGACCATGGTTCTTCACGACTATTGAAAACTAGGTCTCAACGATCGAAACGAATCTGGCCGCATTCAGTTGGCACAGTGTGCAGCTGGCCTAATGGCTCACATATCGTGTCTTAACAGCTTTGCCATTGGTAACCTTTCGATTCTGGGCAAGCGAAAAAATACTCATGTCAACCACAATTAGTGCTACATATTTCTTCCAGTGTATGATGAAGCAGAAATAGGAAAAAAAAAGGCCGGAAGGTAATTCTCTAGACGTCTGTATCTGATACTAAAAGTATGTTGTTTTCTACGAAAAGTAGGAACTTTAGGTCTATAATGTATTATAAAATGATAAAGATTTTGTAAATATCTTTGTACCACTCTAAAAGAGATTAAGTTATTGTGTATCTCCTGATGACGTTGCCATAATTACTAAAACTCCGAATTGACAAAACAGAAGTTCCTTGCTTATTCTTACTTTTTACTCTTTAATCATTTATAAGTACCTTTGCGACTCAGGCACAGTTTTGTGATTTGTCCCGGCACATCTTGTCTGCAGATTGGTGTCATTCATTGCTGTGACATATTTCATGGATAATAGAGTCAAAGGACGGCATCTTATCTTACAATAATCATTTTGAGAGGCTTAGATTTGCAGTCAACAACATTAGTATTGGGGTAGTTTGTAATGCTGTTTAGCCAATGGTGTCAAACACTGATATTTCTCATTACTCTGTGCTTAAGCAGTTCACATGCTGAACTGTGGTCATATTTTGTGGCAGAGGTTACCACAGACTAGTCTTTAATACAAACTATGGTCATTGCACCTTTCCCACAAGGCCTGTGAAAAATTATGATAATCTGGGGGAATGTAGGGAAAAGAACAAAAAAACCTCTTTTGTAGGTCTTGAAAGTCTTTAATTTAGAAAATAAGTCTGGGAAAAGCGAGGGAAAATCCTCATTTGAAACACTACTTGTTAATATATGATATGACAAACAAGAGAAACCTGTTGTAAAAACACATACTGTAAGTACAGCGCCTCTTGTTTGGGGTTCAGGAATAGCCCCCCCCCCAGCTGAATTAACGCAACCAATCAGCATGCATACAGTTTGCAAGTGTTGAAATTGTTAGGCTTATTTATAGGTAGCCTAACATTACATCATCATTGTTGTGTAAGCTTAATGGCGGACCGCAAGACGTGTTTTTTTCTTGGAAAAATCAGAGACTTCAATTGTTTAAGTCATGGAAAACCATGTAAACTTGCCACATGCATTCCATTGATGGAACCTATGGTAGTTACCTTAGTGGAACTTTGGTGCCCAATACACATGGGAGGTGGGAACGATCTTGCAGTAGCGGAATATCCCATATCAACCACGGTGTATATTAGAGTGCCATCCCTAGCCAAGTATTAACTTAACTTATCATGCACAGTGTTGTTTATGTGATTTTGGTAAAGACGTTTAGTAGTGGTTGCATGGACTTAAAAGAAAAATACCTTGGCATTTAGATTATATTATAAATGTATTCGAGATTTTAGTTCAAACTTTTAAGTGTTAAAAGAAATTTACATTTATTTATTTATTTATTACTAGTATTTCAAGGACTATAGTAATGTTAGTTTAATAAATGATAGCTTAATAAAATAGTTTAAACAAGAACAGTAAGATTGATTTTGGTTTCTAAGTGACATATTGTATTTGGTTCCTTGCTGGAAGCAAAGGAACCTATGCAGTCAGGTTGGCGTGTATGTGTGTCTGTCTGTGACACCTTCTTGGGTCCGTGATAACTTCAACGGAGTGATAGATATTTGTCTAACTTGCTGTGTAGATGTATTATAGTGAGAAGGTGGGCCCTATTGTTTCTGGGGTGGACCTTAAGAACAGTAATGAGGTTATGGGTTCAAACGTAGAAATCTTTATATTTGCAATAACTTTGCAACTGTAAGTCGGATTGTAGCCAAACTTGGTGTACAGTTGTTGGTCAATAGCTGGCATATGTAGGCTAAATATATTGAGACCATGTGGGCCCCCAAATATTCTGTGTGCATCTTTGGCCAATAGGCCCAAATGTGTTTTCTACCTCAAATGCGTTCTGGGACACATTCTTTGGGCCCAATGTGTGGGGCCCAATACTTTGGGGATCTTTTGTGCCCACATAATTTTGGGGGGGTGGGCAATATATTTTTGAGCCAGTCTGTTTGGGCCAAATGTTGTTGAGACCAATTAGGTACGAAATGTTGTGAGGCCCAAGTTTTTGGGGAGGGGCCATAATTATTAAAATTGCAATAACTTCACAACCTTAAATTGGATTCTCTCCAAAGCATGGCATACAGTTGTTGGGTTTATAGCTGGTACATGTGGGCCTAAATATTTTAGGTCCATTCTTGCCCAAAATTTTGTCAGGCCCACTTTTGGGAACCAAATGTTTGTTTGGGCTTTTTTGCACCCAAATCTTTTTGAGCCAACAATTTTCTGGAGCCAATTGTGGATATTACCATTGAGCTCTTATGTTAGCATTTACTCTACCATTGGAGTGACTGATATGGTACCAGGTACCATCAATACTATGCATATTCATAAGAGACAGTGTCATATTGTATCAACTGAAGTTGGTTCGATGATAATATTGGGTGATGACATATGCAACACATTTATTTCCTTTGAGCTAGGAACCCTACAGCCCATTGGGCCTTAGTTTACCTTGGTTTGAATCAAATACATCCATCACTTAACTTAGCTGAGCTTATCATTTTATTCCTATTAAAATGATTAAATGATGTCATTTGGTACAATGTTATGTTTAAATTATAGTATTGAGAGAAAATAAGGGAAGGCAGAAATAAGGTAAGATTCTGGGAAGGGATATGGGAACAGAGATTAAACTTTTGGCTTAAGATCGAGGTCTCAGTGGGTAGTCCTTACTGTGATCATGTCAGCCATAAATTAAGATGCCCAAACTAACATATGTATTAGAAATGTTTGAGATGTATGTCTTTATAGCTCTTAGCAGTACTTGGCTCTCATTGAGAAATTAAAGCTAGGGGATGGCCATTGTAACTAGTGCATGTGTGCCACCCACCCCCTCCCCCTTCCTCCCCACCCCCTCAATCATAGACTAATCTAAAAATTACAATTCTTGAATATCAATATTGACATATAAAGTATCAAAGTAAGCACAGTTATGCATCTTACCATTATAAAATTTCTCAAAGAAGATGAGCACCCTCCCTCTCCTCCCCAGGAGGCATTGGTAACAAATCATTCGCCACATCTCAAATGTCCACGATTGATCTACTAATGGTTTTCCCACCCTAAGCTGATACTTCTTACAGTGCCCTTGTGTAATCATAGCACAGTCCAGTATTAACTATAACGCTTTTAGGAGTCGGCTCACTCTGTGAAGTATGTACATAGTTCAAACTTCTGGTAAAGTGGCAGTAAAAGTCTCTTGTCTTAGTCGTTGCTTGCTTTCAATCACAATATCTATATTATATATAGGAACTATATCTTTTGTCATTTAGTAAAGTACAACAAAACTAGAATATATATGAAATAAGTCTTCCAACACCTTTTGTACATCATTTTTTTTAAATTTTAATGTGCATTTTTGTCAGAATTTCTTTGTTTTTCTTGTTTGATGAAGATGAATTTCTTCAGGATGTAAATTGAATATGGAAAAGAGCTTTATTGATATTATATGATTTACATGAAGGCCAGAGCCAAGTGGCTTGTGTGGCTGGATATTTTAATTCAATTTGACAAAATTATATTTCAACTTTTCTTCATACATAACTGAAGTTTTTATTATTTTTTTGTTATTGTATAACATGTTTTGTATTCTTTATTACATCATTTTTTTTTATGTATTACATTTAAAGGCAGGAGATCATCTCATGATCAGTTGCATTGATTAATCCCATTCATTGTTGAAATAAATGACAGAGGTCAAACTTCAGTGACTGGGGACAGCTGCTCCTGACTATAATGCATTGATTGTGCAACCGAAGATATGCTACCTCTAAATTTAAGAAATTATATGACATTTGATTCCAAAATTGATTTTTAACTTAACATGTGAGCATTATCAAGCAATCTCATTACCAAAATTATAAATATGTTATCAATGCATGCCATAAACATATTTCTTCCTTTTACATTCTTTGTTTTACATCAATTGGAAATTCTGACACACAAATCAATAATTTGTTTTATGATAATTGATAGTATTAATAAACAAAGTGTAATATTGAATTCTATTTTTTTGCCTTTCTTTTTCTTGTAGAAGGGTTGTAAGTGGAGTGGGGTTGGCTGATCAATATTAAAGGGGAGTTTACTTCATTCATCTTAAGTAACTGATTAAGTTGCCCATATTCTAAATCGAAAAATGGGTAAAGTAATCGAAAGAAAAGTATGCTTACCAAAAGTATTAAGATGAGGTATGTTGCTCTAGCACCCTTGCCTGCCCTATCCCCTCAAGCCCTTTTGCATACCCACATAACTTCAGAGTCTTTATTCGCACATTCTGTGTCGGTGGATGTCCTGTAAGTCTCAAAGGGTCACATCACAACGGTTTGTCTGTGTTCACCAGTTTAGATTCCTCGCTGGGGGCAAAAGGAATCTGATAGTGGTGTGTGTGTATGTATGTATGTGACACCTGCTTGTAAACACGGTAACTCAATAAAGCTAATCATTCATTAACTACATACTTGGTATGTGGATCCGCGTCTTCTTGAGTACAAGAACCGAAGTTTTTCTGTGAAGTTCTAAGGTCATTTTGGGGTCAACAGAGGTCAAAGTCTGAAACCTTTGTAAACATGATAACTCAAATAGTGCATCTATTTTGAACTTCATACTGGGCATGTAGATCCAGCTTGATTGTTACAAGAACCCCATTGAAATTGGTGGAGGTCAAATGTCGTTTGCGGTCAATATAAGTCGAAGTATGAAATACAATAACTCAAAAAGTTCACCTATGTTTAACTTCATACTTGGTATATTGATCCAGCTTGGTGAATACAAGAACGCTATCAAAATTGAGTTCAGTTTAGTTTTGTGAAGGGGGTTAACTACAATAGGGTATTCAACAATACATAGTCATGCAGGAAACAAAATCTGATTGAGAGAGTTGATACTCTTTGGGGGGGGGGTGGGGGGGGGGGATTCAATCACACTAACGTTGCCGTTATACATTTATTTCACTCTGAGGTTCGGGGGTCAACAGGGTATTTCAAATGGTCCCAAAATTGGCTCAAGGGGTCGACAGGTTATCTTTAAATGATCTCAAAATTGGCCTTGTTCTCTATGATTTATACTAGATAGCTCAGGCTATGGCTGTTTATATTTCACAGTGTATAACGAGTGTCATGTAACTCTCATTCATTAATAACAATTATTAAGGGGTGGTTGGTGGTAGAGCGGATTTACTAGCTCAAAATTGGTAAACGAAAATGTCCATTTGCTCATATGTAGAATATCTGTGTGTTGATATTTCACATAGGAAGACTGTTCTTTGTGGATATTGAGACTTGTTAGTATAACAATTCTATATTGTAGAATCGTTACCAGGGAATTAATTGGTTGATGCCCACAAGTGAGTGCTACAAATAAGAACTGGAAACCTCTGATCTATTCTGGTTCTCACTTGATTTTTGGACAAATTTAACTCACTTGCTCTATATTAGTAAGATTGAAATTTGAGCAAATACATGGCACGATTCACAAAGCCTTCAGGCTTTCTGGTTTAATAGACAATTACATTTATTCAAAGATGAACATCAATTTCGTACAAAAATTGTTATTTTTTTTTTACGAATCCTGGACTTAATATAATATTACTTAGTACTCGTATCAAGTTCCCACTCAATGGTTCCACGATAACAGAATAGAAAAGTTTGATTCAAACAATTATATCTTGATGACAAAGTTTTTATCGGCTAAGGACGAACAATTTGATAATCTATTCAAGTGTGACATGTTCTCCTGAATTTGTCGCTTAATCGATTCAAAATGGCCGCCGACTCTGCACTTAATCGTTCGCTTTAATCAAGTATACGTACAAATTTGCATATATATTAACAGGATTTTCACAAGTAACTTAAAAAATATAGGAAAAAGAACAAAGTCTTTGGTAAAACTTAATTTATAGAAAAAGGAGAGTTATAGAAAACAGTAGCCTCATCAAGCAAGATTCCAGGTTTGAACTCTGTAACCCTTTTTTTCTTCTTCTTCATTGTTATTATTATTATTATTCGTAAGCCTTCATGTAACTATAGTAACATTGTTGACATTGGTACCTATAATTTTGCGGAAATGGTCTCTCTTCTGAGACAAAAAAAGATATGAAATTGTTTTTTTTTTTAAATATTTTTTTAAATATATTTGTTGATCCCCAACAAAAAGCATAACGGTAGGTTGTGGTATACCTCGACTGTCCTGTCTAAATTTAAGTTTCAAATATTTTGCCCTGATTCTTGCTTTATTTAAATAAAACACACATTTTACTGCAGACTTATGCATATATAGCTTGTGAGAAATATGTAACTAGTCAAAACGCAGACGACATAAGCAATAAAACAATAATCATAAGATTCACAAGACTTGTCTGGTTGTACGCTGTTATACTAGTTAATTTGGCTTTCTCCGATGAATATTTACAAGGTAGTTTACACTGAAGTTTTGGAATTGCGCAATTAATTGTATCGAAAGGAAATCAATACTCCGAAATGCATTGATAAGGTTTCCGAATCTGTTTGCGTCTCATTATTATAGATATGTCTCTTACATGCACTTACTACTTTACAAACCGCTCTTTTAAAAACAAGAACAAAATCCGTGGACTGAAATGTATCTAACATTCAAAAACACAAATCATCAAAATATTTGTCTATAAAAGGAATAAAGAGAGACAATAATATACCCTGAATGTGATAAATGTACCAGTGTAATAAGACCCCAGGCGCCAACTTTTATAACAAAATGGCTCCCTTAAATACAATAATGATAATCGAACTGTACACCTTATTGAGGTTCAAAGATCTTGCAGTTAGTCTTCTAGCTAGAGTCGCTCTGTAAGTCACTAACTTGTATTAGCTCCAGAAAAATATCTATACGCACAGGGATAACGCTATTTTATGAAACATCGACGCTTTGTTGTTGACTCTTACGCTTCTTGATTAAAATAATCACGGTGACAAGAGCAACCAGAACTAGAACAAATACTACGGTAAACAATACGATCCATTGCCATTCATCAAGGATGAAATCGAAGACAGATTCAATGCCGCCCGGAGCGAACGTGGTAGCCATGTATTGCGTTGACGAAACGTTGTCATTATCAACTGGAGAGAAAGACCAAGAAAAGGAGAGAAGAATGATTGTTTAAACCTGGATTTATTCCAAATCTCTCTCGCCACCTCTCTCTCTCTCTCTTTCCCGCTTCCCCGTCACCCGCACATTAAGTTTGGAAAGTTTAAAGAATGTTTACATGTTGTTTTACTATCTCGTCCTACGACCTGCGATTGCTGCGGGGAGGGTGGGGGGGGGGTGATTAAGTGGGTCCAAGTGTTTGGTACCAATGTGTGCTATATTTAGGCTTCAAACTAAGTAGACACTGGACAAATTAGTCGGAAATGGCGTTGTAATGTTGTTCTATAGTTAGTCTGAATTTTCCTGTCTAAAATGTTGGAAAATGGTAAGCGAATAATCAAGGCTGAATTTAATTTTTCTGTAGAATTATATGTATCTCCATTGGGGTAAACAATTATACATATATGACTAAACATTTTGGTAACCGCGAAGTGAAGGTTTCAATTGTGATGAAGTGCCTTTCCGACCAATCATGAGCGACTATATACACACAATTGCAAAAAAATGGAAAAAAATCGCTGCCGGGATAGTCTTGCGACCTACTTCAGGAGAGTTGAGGAGAGTGGTAGTGGGGAAAGTTGTACATGCATTGTATATTTATGATAACTTACAGTGATGTTCTTTAGCCGTCGTGGAAGTAAATGTAACCTGTTTTATTGTTGAGTTGAATACTATTTCCAAATCCTCACCAGATGTTGATCCACCGCCGTTACTACTTATATCCACATAAGGCCTGATCTAAAACAAAACAAAAACGGAACCTCATCATCATCGTTATCGTCATCGTCATCGTCGTCGTCGTCGTCGTCGTCATCATCATCATCATCATCATCATCATCATCATCATCATCATCATCATCATCATCATCATCATCATCATCATCATCCTCCTCCTCCTCCTCCTCCTCCTCCTCCTCCTCATCATCATCATCATCATCATCATCATCCTCCTCCTCATCATCATCATCATCATCATCATCATCATCATCATCATCATCATCATCATCATCATCATCATCATCATCATCATCATCATCATCATTAACTGCTACTACTATTACTCACATTCAATACGTAGATAATGTCTTCTTTTGAAACCGGAAAGTCAGAAATGAACCTCGTTTCCAGTCCTCCATCCCATTCGATCTTTGAATACAAACAAATTTCAAAGGAATACTGAGAAGCGATAAGCAAATATATTCAAAGTAACAGGTTAGCGACATTACGAATTGGAGGTTCATGGACCTGATGGATATGTTATTAAATTGATTGATCGATATTAAATGATAGA
>JAIPMN010001945.1:0-18752 GCA_020650975.1 Apostichopus californicus | reverse complement strand
TAGCTAATAAGTGCCAGTACATTTGTTATACCAAGGGTAGAGATGTATATGTAAACGAACAACAGATAACTGGCTGGGAAATTATGAACAATGAAAGAGAACGGGCAACGAAATTCAGGGTTTTCAAACCAGTGACCTCTGGACTGGTGACCGAGAGGTCACTGGATTGAATCCCCTTCTAGCCAACGGTTTCTTTTCTTGTTTCCTCTCATTGTCAAATATAATATCTTACTACACAGCAAGATTCGATAGGCACACTGGTAGATTTTATACTTAGCTAGCCGATACTTTCATATTGAGTTGCATTTGTTTTACATTTTTTCTTGACTAGGTATGTCAGCTGGTGCCGTGGGTGCATTCATTGGTACCCCTGCCGACTTATCCCTTATCAGAATGACGTCCGACGGAAGGTAAGTTTAGTTTGCAACGATCAGCTGATTACTTTGCAATGAAATGGAGAGATAAGGTAGCCTGAATATATATAGTCTGTTATGGTAACGTTTTGAAATGGACGCATCCAGCATGGGATCAGGCACAAACCTCAGTTATTGCAAGTGAAATATTACCACATTTTTCATACTTCTTGTGGGACACCAAACTTTCTGTGAGGTCGAACAGTTAACGACTCGCTAATAAAAAGCAGGCAAAAGGTTTGTAAACATCAGATATATGTGGTTGATTGATGGTGGGTTAGTAAGGTGTCAGTATTACATAATGTAAGCTACAACCCAATACAGCAGACATTCATTAGATATCTTTGGTTGACTGATGGTGTTAGTAAGGTGTCAGTATTACATAATGTAAGCTACAAGCCAATACAGCAGACATTAATTATATATCTTTGGTTGATTGATGGTGAGTTAGTAAGGTGTCAGTATTACGTCATGTAAGCTACAACCCAATACAGCACTACAATGCACACTGTGAATGGACTGGTGTTTGAAGGTTATACAGTCAGGTGTGATTATAATTTGGTGTAAACTCTCACATATTCAATATGTAATTAGGTACTGTGATACTGCTGGTGATGGAGTTATATGTGAGTATTATTTAGCTAATAACATGACTAGTGATACATACTGTGAATGGACAGCTGTTTGAGGGTTATCGGGTTAGATGTGTATGGTTAAGGTAAACTCTACCCAATGTAATACGTAACTCAGGAATGTCAACAAAGTTACTTCTTAAATATTTATTGTTTTCTTTTCGTATTAAATGCAAAGATATATTAGACATATTTGTATTTTCTTCTCTCTTTCAGATTACCACTAGACCAGAGGAGAGGTTACACTAGTGTGTTTAATGCCTTAGCCAGGATAGTCCAAGAAGAAGGGTTTTTTGCACTTTGGAGGGTATGTAACAAAAAAAGAAAAAAAAAGAGAAGAAGATGAAACAACCCATTATTAACCCCTTTGCCTTTTTTGTCATTAATTTAAATATTTGCATTGTTTTGATTTTCTTTTTGTTGTTGTAACAATGGAAAGTATTATTGTTTTTGGCAGTACACAAAGATTTGGCTCAGTTGTTTATGGTTATAGGGACTATAATCTGTATCAATCAATCTGGTTCAAACAATCCCTGGCCAGGCTTTAGTATTATTGGTGGTTTTCTGTATAGAATAACCAAAGAAAGAATCTCCCCAAAAAATAGGAGGCTGAATTCTTGATAAGATGCTACCTTCATGAAATGAAATTTTAAAATACAGGCTTATTTGAACAAAAATCAAGTAGAAAGGATAATGAAACATTGCTGATGTTGTTGTTGTTTTAAATTCTCTTTGTTGTGTTTATATTTTGTGCAGTTGATGAACCCTCACCATTTTCCATACCTTCATCTTCTTCTTACTATTTTCACATCCTCTCCTTCTAGGGATGCGGACCTACGATCGCTCGTGCCATGGTCGTTAATGCCGCTCAGCTTGCCTCTTACTCCCAGGCGAAACAATTCCTCCTAGGGACCGGCTACTTTGGAGATAACATTGGGTGTCACTTTGGTGCTAGCATGATAAGTGGTTTAGTTACAACTATAGCTTCCATGCCTGTAGATATTGCAAAAACCAGGTAAGATACATGGACAAGGTACAAAGTGTGTTCATTTGGTGTTACATTGGTGTAAATACAGTGAGTGGTTAAGTTACTAATCTAGCTTCCATGCCTGTAGATATTTCAAAAAGTAGGTACGATAAGGTACAAAGTGTGTTCATTTGGTGTTTCATTGGTGTTACATTGGTGTTAATACAGTGAGTGGTTTAGTTACAACTATAGCTTCCATGCCTTTAGATATTGCAAAAACCAGGTAAGATGCATGGACAGCTGAGGATACAAAGTGTGTTTATTTGGTGTAACCTTGGTGTTAATAAAGTGAGTGGTTTAGTTACAACTATAGCTTCCATGCCTTTTAGATATTGCAAAAAGTAGGTATGATACATGGACAAGGTAAAAAGTGTGTTCATTTGGTGTTACATTGGTGTAAATACAGTGAGTGGTTTAGTTACTAATCTAGCTTCCATGCCTGTAGATATTTCAAAAAGTAGGTACGATAAGGTACAAAGTGTGTTCATTTGGTGTTTCATTGGTGTTACATTGGTGTAATTACAGTGAGTGGTTTAGTTACTAATCTAGCTTCCATGCCTTTTAGATATTGCAAAAAGTAGGTATGATACATGGACAAGGTAAAAAGTGTGTTCATTTGGTGTTACATTGGTGTAAATACAGTGAGTGGTTTAGTTACTGATCTAGCTACCATGCCTTTAGATATTGCAAAAAGTAGGTAAGATACATGGACAAGGTACAAAGTGTGTTCATTGGTGTTACCATGGTGTTAATACAGTGAGTGGTTTAGTTACTTATCTAGTTTCCATGCCTTTAGATATTGCAAAAAGTAGGTGTGACACAAGGACAAGGTACAAAGTGTGTTCATTGGGTGTTACATTGGTGTAAATACAGTGAGTGGTTTAGTTACTAATCTAGCTACCATGCCTTTAGATATTGCAAAAAGTAGGTACGATACATGGACAAGCTTCTACTGCTTCTTTGAAACATTGTTTTGTTTTTTTCTCAGAATACAAAATATGAAAATAATAGATGGTGTACCAGAGTACAAGGGCTCACTGGTGAGTGTGGAGGATGACATTCATCCCGTTCATATTTTCAAATTCGATGAACAGATGGATAACTATCCTGTCAGACGGATAACTATCCTGTCAGACGGATAACTATTCTGTCAGACGGATAACTATCCTGTCAGACAGATAACTATCCTGTCTGACGAATAGCTATCCTGTCAGACAGCTATCCTGTCAGACATAACTATCCTGTCTGGTGGATAGCTATCCTGTCAGACGGATAACTATCCTGTCAGACGGAGAACTATCCTGTCAGACGGATAACTATCCTGTCAGACAGATAACTTTCCTGTCTGACGGATAACTATCCAGTCAGATGGATAACTATCCTATCAGATGGATAACTATCCTGTCAGACGGATAACTATCCTGTCAGACGGATAACTATCCTGTCAGACGGATAACAGATATAACTCGCTCACACATATCCAAAGAACCTCAGTTTTGTGTTAAGAAGTTAAAACTTTTCACTGTACTATTGCAATAGTATTTCACGTATTGACACAACGAAAGAGAATGATTGGCTGGCAGGATTGGTGTCAGTTTTTTGAACTGTATCAAAGCAAATGCAAGATAAGGCAAGGTTTCATTTCATTTCTAATTGTGTTTGTACCATGAGTTATTAAATGCATTGTTAATCTGGTACAAAGCCAGTCACTATGCATGGTCTGTTGTGCACTTATAGAGAAATATGAATGCACGAATGGCAATACTAGACGCAGGGCCATAAAAAGATCGTTTGTGATTAAGTGTGTGAGATTGTCTCAAGATGTGATCCTTCTACACACACACTGCTGAATTTACAATGTGGTGTATGGTCTTTTGTGTTGCATACATTAGCTTGTTACATATGCATGAAGTTTGTTTAACCCATTTTAGTACCATTACTCTCATCTGAATAAAGTTTCATTTTTCGTTGAAATTAATACATCGCCTGGGCCAAGCTTATACTTTTGTGTGAAAGCAATGAAATGTAGTGAGCTTAATCATTTTATAGGCTTAATGCGGCAATGCTGCATTTTTTGTCTTGTTTCTGAGGGTCTCAGTCATTGCGTTACCTTCTCACCAATGTACACCCTCGTTATGAGAGGTTGTGACATGACTTTTAAAATTGTTTGAACTTTGCATATAGGCGGTGAAAGTCGGTATTTCCCACAACTTGTATCAAACGCTAGAATCCAAACGATCAATGAAGTGTTGGCAATCAAATATTAATGACGGCCAATCAAATCTAAGAATGAGTAAATGGCAGTCAAGAGTTGCAAGAGTGACATAGCATGACACACTGGCGACCAGTGAAGTTAAGGCAATCGAATGTAAATATTGGACAATTATCCTGTGAGACAGTAACAGTCAACTTTGACTTACTGGCAATCAAGCGTTGAATTTGGTGGCAGTACAGTTTAGAGTGATGGCAATCAAGTGTAAATTGATGGCAGTACAGTTTAGAGTGATGGCAATCAAGTTTCAATTGGTGGCAGTACAGTTTAGAGTAATGGCAACCAAAGAATTTTGAGCCATCAAATGTGATTTGCTGGGCAATCATCTGACATGAAACAATGTCAACACTGGATTAATGAATCACTGAATTGAGGGAATTTACTAAAGGATGACAGTCATCGTTATGTCACTAGCAATCAAGTTAAAAAGTGGATCCTAAAACATAGAGAACAATGGCAATGGGAGTAAGAAACGGTAGTAACGAATGGGTGGAGAAGAATTAGTTGAACCGTGTGCAATCAGTATTGAGTCGGTGGCAGTCAATGAATTGACAATGAATTGATGGCAGTCAAAAATGAACCAATCAACTCTTAAGTTTTAGCGGCAAAAAAAGCTATGCAACATTGGCTGTCGGACTACGAAACAGGAATAACTAATTATATGAATGGATGGAAAATAGTAATCAGACAGTGAGCGGTCAGTATAGAGCCAGTGGCGACCGACTATTAATAGATGGCGATTCAAAGTGACAAGTCTTCAATCTGTCTGTGATTTCACTTTATTTGTAGGATGTCATCATCAAAGTTGCGAGGCAAGAGGGCGTTTATAGTCTGTGGAAGGGATTCACGCCGTATTACTCTCGCGTCGGGCCTCACACAGTCATATTTTTCATAATATTGGAACGATCAAATGCCTTGTACAGACAGTATTTCATGAGTGCTGGCAATGCCGAAAATTAATATTTAAAAAGTTTTACAGGTACGCATCTTTAACTCTCTAGGTATTTGCTCTCTCTATATTGCCATGCAAACTGCTACTTCTAGCTTTTCCAACCAGTTGGGAAAAATTGGGACAATTGTCTAATGTTAGTATAAACCACTAACTGCTTCGTATGGTACTTTATGGGGTTCTGCATCAAAGCAGGAATATTGACGATACGAACCGTTTCCGAACCCGTCGGCTAGTAGAAACGGGATATCCGTACGATTCGTGTCGTCGATATGAGTGCTTTGTAAGCTTGAACTCAAAGTTTACCAAAATAGAAACATAGTCCCAACTGGTTGGAATTTCAGCGTGCTTGCTTTCACCTATATTAATCACTTCATCTCATAACAACAAGCAAGATATTTTCCTGGAATGCATTTCGTTTCTTCTTACTAATGTTACGGAACACCACAGCACTAAATTGTCACACATTCCTTACAAGAAAAACCCTACTTTTTATTAATGGTACGAAGTGGTGCCATCTTGCAAACAAAACAAAGCTTCATCCACCCAAGTTCAATAAAAGATAAAAGAAGAAAAAGGAAAATTGAGAGAATTCATTAACGGACCCCTTGAAACCTCACTGTATGTTCGGTTCTCAACAGCTGTTGCTTTGCAGGGACTATAGTCATCTGATATCGCCATGCCATCGCTATGCTAGATTCTCAAAATGGGACAATTGGGAAGACAATGTCTTCAAAATTCGCTTTGCATATCAAAGTATTCATGCCAAGAACATTAATGTTCCATTCATGTTGGTGTTGTTAGTACAGGCTGTGTGTTAGACAGTGTGTAGGGCTTGCATCCCTCCCATTAACATTGTATTAACATTAATGTTCCATTCATAATTGGGATGTTGATGTTGTTAGTACAGGCTGTGTGTTAGACAGTGTGTAGGGCTTGCATCCCTCCCATTAACATTGTATTAACATTAATGTTCCATTCATAATTGGGATGTTGATGTTGTTAGTACAGGCTGTGTGTTAGACAGTGTGTAGGGCTTGCATCCCTCCCATTAACATTGCATTACTCAAGTACACCTGCATTCACTCATCTATGGTACAAGGTTGGATCTCCAATTGACCAATCCCATTCATGCTCTTAATTCAAATTTTACAGCAACTTTTTGCTTGTTACATCAATGCTAGTACATTTGTTGTATTAGTCCATACTACAATCCCATTATGATACAGTTGTCTAGCTCTCTATGTGACAAATATCATTGAAACTTTGAAATAATGAAGTTTTTTGTCACTATCAAGATACATATATATTTTAAGTTTGGATAAAGTACATCTAACAACAGCAGGTATGATATTACCATTGAATGATATCAGCATTGCAATTTAAGCCAAAAATGTCAATTTTTCTTTAAAAAAAAAAAGAGACAAAATTCCAAATTTGTATCATATTTCAGGGAGAAATCACTAAATGACACTGTAGAAAGAAACTAAACCTTATTGAAGAACATGTACAGTGATAAACTCATAGACCACACACTGTGACCTGTGAGCCATTTCCTGGGGTACCAAAATGTTTATCTTGCAAACTTGAAGTAAAAAACAAATATGTTTAGAAGAAGGAACAATGTTTAGTTTTCCACTTTCCAATGTGGAAACTAATTGCCACATTTTCGAATATCTGGAGATGTAAGTTTTTTTGTTTAAAGATTCTTACAATGTGTAAAAGTGTGGGAGAATGTTATTAAGTTCACAAATCAACCAAAACAAAGTAAAAAAGTGATTGGTTCTTGCCAATATTCTGGTATAAAAGTATCATGCCTACCATCAGAAGAATGCTGCATACTTCTGTCATAATTTTGTTTTCAGTTTATGTCTTGTGGTGTTCTTGTAATGTATTAATGATTGTTGCTGTGCGGTTGAAATTCACTAATTGTAACATTTAACATCCTCCTCGTTTGCCTTCCAAGAAACTGTGAGCAGCACTGCATGAGTGACTAATAATAAGCAGCCAACTGATTACACCATATCTTACACCATGATGGTGTAAACATATTACTCCATTAATAAATAATGCCTTATGCCCCTTAAATTGCATGGTACTTGAAGCTGAGTGATACCCGATCCTACGTTAAAGGCACTGAAGACTCGCCCCAAACCGCGTGTCGCGCCCTGAAAAAGTTAACTTTCCGTTGCTTGTGTGTGAAGTTTTCTTCTTATCGCTACAAAATGCAGACAGTAGTGAAATGTGATACCTTGTTATCTTTTATCTAGACCTGAGATGCCCATTCGCTGCTATGTACAATGTGATGTGGGTATTGACCATAGCTGTATGTATTGACTGTACACTAGTGTCTAAGTACCGACGGTAGCAAGCTGTGTGTGTATTTTCTGGGATCGATGGTGGTGTCTAACACTTCTGTTACACCTCATTCGGTCCTAGGTCAGATTACCGGCATGAGACGTTTCTTTGTGCGCGAGTCTTCACACCCTTTAAGGAAAATTTGATCCATATAGAATGTATATATCCTTCACTGTGATATCTTAAAACTGAAGAAATTCCCGAATTCTCTACCTTTTTGTAATAATTGCAATCATTTTTTGGCTTCTCTTTTCCCAAAGGATGTGTTATATCGCACCATTAGCAAGGAAGGAGTCTTCAGCCTATGGAAAGGTTTCACTCCTTACTACGTCCGCCTGGGGCCCCATACGGTCTTAACGTTCATCTTTCTGGAACAGCTGAATGGGGCGTACAGAAGATATTCAACTGGAGGGGTATCTTAATGTCAACCAAACAACGGTAGGAGTTGTTCAAGTCATCGGACAAGCTCAAGTGAAGCGATAGGATTCAGGCGCCAAACTATATCAGAGAATGAAAATATTAAAATAAACAAAAAGCAGCAGAGGCTTTACATTATATTATTTACAATGAGATTGTGTCAGGGATAAAGGGAGCCGGGGTGGGGGTGGGGGGGGGAGACAATCGAAGGGAGGTTTGGTGGCAGTTTATCAGCTGTTCATAAAGTCTTCCCATTTTCATTGGTAAATGTTACTTAGCTTCAGGTGAAATTTATCAACTGCCATGTTAAGGTCTTTTGTCACCCGTTGCGTTTTGCTTCCTGCAATATAGTGTGATTAATGTCATTAATGTGGAGAGGGTAGGAATTCAGAGGTGGCGTGGGAAGGAGAGATACGAGGGAAGGTGCCGGTTTATTGCCGGCTTTGTATTCACGTAAATCCCACGAGAGATTTGCTTAAAATTGTTTAAATATCATAACTATTAAACTGGATGTCAGTTTATTTAAAATTGCCTTGCCTTGTTCCCTACCAAACCTTTCCCAAAATTCAAACCAGGCTTTTTCTTGTATTTTTTTTAACAATTTTGAAGTATCCTTTGATATATATATATATCTTTCAAGAACTAAACACATTAATATGTTTATTCCAAAAATAAGTAAGATGTAAACATTGTGAAGTAAAGAAATCCTTATGTTAATCAGGAGTTGCTCTCTGAAAGGTACTCTCAAAGTGTAAATTAAACAGCATTTTGCTAGTTTTTTGGGTCAGTGCTTAATACCGCAAAAATTCCATAGCAATATAGGGTCATGAGTGTCTGCCTGGTCGAGTTTTAATTCCAACAGTGATGAAACAGTAAAAAAAGTTGACATTGTCCAAGTTGCTTTCAAGTTTTTCTTGATACTATTAGTGCTACGAAAAGTTTCCAGCATGGAAAATATCCTTTGTGAACCGTCCTTTTGTTACAAACATATGGTTGGATATCTAAATATGGTAAATTGCTTCATTTTTTGGAGTCATATTCACATATTCACCAGGTGTTGAAAAATTTGCAAAAAATTTTGCGATACTGTGAAAGTTGAAAAATACTAAAAAATTGAAAAGAATGAAAGTGCCCCCTGAAATGTTGTTTGATGTAAACACTATTTAGCTTCACCTAGTGAATATATTATTTTATACTATACAGATGTTGTATCTTTCAATATTAAATCTAATAATGTTACAATTTTGATTTGAATCCAGAGGCTTTACATGGTGAACATCTGCATAATAGCACTGCATTGTAGGTTGCAAAATGACACATGCTCTGTGGCAAAGCCCTCTTCCAAAATGTGCTAGAATAAACCAAATCTGGTTACCTTGGATGACAAGTTTAGACTCTCTAACCGCTGCCATGATGGAACATTAATCTTCACTGATACAATAAAGTATGATTGTAAGACATTTGCCCGTGTAGTTGATGTAATATTAACCTTCACTGATACAATAAAGTATTATTGTAAGGCATTTGCCAGTGTAGTTGATTTAACGTTAACCTTCACTGATACAATAAAGTATTATTGTAAGACATTTGCCAGTGTAGTTGATTTAACGTTAACCTTCACTGATACAATAAAGTATTATTGTAAGACATTTGCCAGTGAAGTTGATTTAGCATTAACCTTCACTGATACAATAAAGTATTATTGTAAGACATTTGCCAGTGTAGTTGATTTAACATTAATATTCACTGATACAGTAAAGTATTATTGTAAGGCATTTGCCAGTGTAGTTGATGTAACATTAACCTTCACTGATACAATTAAGTATTATTGTATGGCATTTCCAGTGTGGTCGATGTAACATTAACCTTCACTGATACAGTAAAGTATTATTGTAAGACATTTGTCAGTGTAGTTGATGTAACATTCACCTTCACTGATACAATAAAGTATTATTGTAAAACATTTGCCAGTGTAGTTGATGTAACATTAACCTTCACTGATACAATAAAGTATTATTGTAAGACATTTGCCAGTGTAGTTGATGTAGGATCAGACCAATCTAGAAATATATGTGTATCAATAAATCTAAACAAATTAAACTTTCTAGTATTTGAGGAGAATTCAGATGAGCAGTACGCAGCTGGAAACTTTCGTTCATTTCACAATCAAACTGAAAGGTCTATTGTGCTTGAAAATGTCGTTTGGATTACAAATTTACAATCTTGTGAAGGAAGTGGACGAAACATTGAAACCAGACTTTTACGAATCGTGATGTTATAAAAAATTATAAATGATACATTTCGAACGTCGCCTTCATTTACCGTATGGTACAATTGTCTGTCATTGTCAAACTTAACAAATATAATTTACAAAATATTTATTGCTTAATTTTGCTCTGATAAGGAATAAGCAGTAGGGAGACAGTTCACCGTCTCCCCATCCCCCCTCCCTCAGTACCTCCCGCCCCCTTACCCCGAATGGTGTGCAGATGGCACGGAGGGAGATGCACAGGGTAAATTTAAGTGTAATGTGTTTTGATCAGAGATGTTTATGAAATTGTGAAAGGAATTACTGAATAAATAAATAAATAACCTTTCTGACGTAACAAACAATTAAATCTCAACAAAGATTGACTATTTTCGGATTTTTGACTCGAAGCCAGCAACATGGAATATCGTACCCTTTGGGAGCATATGTTGGGTTTAGGACAGGGTACAGTGTTGCTGCCTGAAATAACCATCGCTGGTTTGGGAAACAAGTTCCACACATCTTTTTACAGATGTTTTTGATATTCAGTAACTTTTAGAATGGTTATGCTTGACTACTAGTTTAAGCATTTTGCCTCTTTGAAAAAGTAATGGATATCAATGCATCAGGGAAATAAATAACACACTTGGTGGCCAATTGCTCACCCATGAAATTAGCTCGTCCATTTCCGACCCAGTGAACTGTTTTGCCCTGCTAGTGAAGCAAACTTGCCCTGTGCCCACTCGATAAATTATTTGCCCACCCAGTAAATAAAACTTGCCCGGTGCCAACCCAGTAAATTATTTTGCCCAAAAGATTTCATATCAGAGATATGCATAAAAGCAAAGGGTTGTTTTAGGTGAAAGTATGAGAATTACTAAATTCCCCACAAACCGGGTCATTCAGAATCCTTCCACATCGTGACCCTCCACAAATGTCCAGTTTGATTGTCGGTTCCACCCTTCCCACGTATATTACTTGTAACGTGATAACTGCATAGACGTCATGGCTTATATGAAAATTACTAGTTATGTACGCCCTCTATTTTATTCCGTCAATATGTAAGAATTGCTCTTACAAATCTGAAAAGTTCTAGCATTTACCACCAAAACAACATGACGCAGATATTAAGAAGATTGTAAGGACCCGGACCAGACGTTTACGAGGGACGCTTCAGCAGAACATATTTATAAAAAATATAATACAAACGATACACACATAATAACTGTTAGAGATAACAAACAAACATGATCACCTCACAATCGTATTAAACTGTAAGCTTCTAGGCATAACGGCAGTGTTAGCACTTGTGTTACGCACATAGTGTTAGCACTATTGTGTTACGCACATAACGGCAGTGTTAGCACTGTTGTGTTACGCACATAACTGCAGTGTTAGCACTGTTGTGTTACGCACATAACGGCAGTGTTAGCACTGTTGTATTACGCACATAACGGCAGTGTTAGCACTGTTGTATTACGCACAGAACGATAGTGTTAGCACTTGTATTTCGCACATAACGGCAGTGTTAGCACTTGTGTGTTACGCCCATATACGCGAATACCACGTAAACACATCTCACGTATCCAGATCATGATGACCGGGATTGTCGTAGTGCCAATCGTGTAAGATATAAACGGCAAATGTTTATGTCGAATATGAGGGAGGGGGAGGTGGGACTTATCACAGGAGCGGGGCGCATTCCCTCTGTCCCCGTCAATATGATTGTATTCATATTCTGATGCCCTCATTTTTAAATTACAAACTGACTTCAAAGTGTCAAGAAAACCGAAACATTTTTCTTTTGCAGTTATGTATTTACGACATCACACTTGTTTGTTTCAAGTTCACTTTTGGTGCAAAATAATTAAAACTTAAAATCAACATATCTCAAAAACGGAGTACAAGTATGACTTACATTAAACATCCACCAGGATGGTTAGATTACATTGCTCTTTTACTTGTCAAAAGTACATTGACTTCTGACCTATATCCTTTTTATTGAAAAAAAGGGCTTTACCCGCTCAAGCAGGTATTTTCCTGTAGTAATTGCAACTAGCTTGTATCATCTGCATACTCCTTTAAACACTCTCCTGATCAAAATTACTACTTATGTATGTCAAATTGGAATCTGTGGTGCGAAAGGACAGGCCTTTCAATCGCGCGCTACTGACAAAGCTGGTCCTTAGCGTATATGGTTTGTAAACAAATATAAAAAAATAATAAAAAAAATCAGCCTCATAGCCAAAATAAGACAAAGAACCCGACTATATGCTTTCATGTCTTATCAAACATAAAATAATTAATATGTCACAAAATGCAACAAATCTGCAGATCGACTAGAATATAAATTGTTACTTTAAAACAATTTTTTTTTAATGAAAAGCCACCCAACATAGAGCATAGGCACGAAAACCGACCAATAATCCACACTCAAGCCCAGTCGCCTTATATCGAGACTGTAATCGTATGATCGTCATGATGTTACGTGAAGGCAGTGAAGCCTAAGCTAGAATATAAATTAGTATCCCCTTGGCTACGCCTCTGCTCTTTGCTAGGCTACACATTAGACCATTAGCTTGGCCAGACCACAACAGGTGGATTAAGGGTGACCTAGCTGCTTAGAATTACCACCTTCGATCCATATTATTGATTTCGATTTGGAATGTATCATTGTCGACCAACTTTGCAATTAGACTCTTTAGAGACCGCTATTGAGGGTCATTCGCAGAGACAACATCAGGAGTGCTTGGTATAGTACATCTAGCGCTACCTGAATTGGAATTTACTGCTATATTTTGCTTTCCGATTTAGTTGCAAGTTATTAGGGTCGTGTAATCAAATATTATGAACTCTTACGAATTTTGATCAACTAATTTTCGAGACGATACTTTGTGTGTGACTTCGGAGACGTTTATCATGCACACTGCTAACCTTGTCTTGTTACTGCTCATAGCAGTGGCAGTCCCGGTTACGCATGCACAATTCGACTTCAATTTCGATAACCCTTTTGGTGGCCTTTTCGACGACTTCTATTCAGATGGCTCTAACCCCGACGATTACAGCTATGGATACTCCCAGAATGGGTTTAGTTTTGGGGGATCCGAATACTCGACGTGGGATAAATCGAGCTACTTTTGGAGTTCCTCGTTCAGTTACTTCTACAGTAGCGGCTTTGGAGCAGACTTTTTCCCCAGCGAGGGTGAAATTCTTCCCGGTGTGACGTTCTCCGATGCTATGAATACTCTTGGCAAGGCAATGAACAAGGGCAACATTCGAAAATCCATGGCATCGCTTTGTAATGACATGGAAGGGATTTTGGGTGAGTTTCTGGAGGATTCGGAAGATATTTGTGAGTACATTACACAAGTTGCTGAAAATGACGAGGCCATTGAAGGACTTACAGACCTGTGCCTGAGTATTGAATTGCCCGACTCCTACGATTCCTATAGTTGGGGTGACTCCTGGAATCACCAATACGATTGGCTTGAGGGAGAGCACTGGGTCGATAAACGAAGCGTCAACGGCGAAGTCGTTAGCAGAAATAAACGTGCTATATTTCTCAACGACAATGATGAAGAATCCGTATCCTACCTGGAGAGATTGCTATTTGATTCTGTTGCCGAAGAGTTTGGTATTGATAATAAAACCAATGTTGTGGCATGTCAAGCGATTGGACATCATATCATAAACGGTAATAAAAACATGAGCGCAGCGTTCCGTGACATAATTTACTACGCGACAGCCGTTATTGTCGAGGTAGGATTCAAGTATTGTCCACGAAATGACAGTTCTGTTTATTCGGGCCGGAGTGATGAGTTTGACGGAGTAACAGAGACGCCGTCTTACTCAAATTCGGCTTCGGACTACTCATACTCGGCTTCGGACTCCGACGATTATTCAGGCAGTAGCAAAGGGTTCTCTGACTATTCATATTGGTATGAAGAGACAGAATACTTCCTGTCTGACGTAGATATTATTGGTGTTTTAGCTCAAACAGTTCTCGGCGATTACAATACCTCACAATCTTGCGACCGTCTATTCACTGCAAATGAAACAGGGTCATTGGAAATATTCCGTCAAGAAATGACTGATGGTGCGATTCAGATGCTCACAGATTATGACCAGTGTGTGAGCAATTTCATGATCTCAAACGAAACCAATGGTCCAGTCATCGCCTTTTACTTTGGTTCAACAAACTACACTGAGATATGTGCCGCCTTGGTTAGATCCTCTGTCGAACCGGAGGAAGAGGTCAAGCTGGAACTCGATCTGTTTTGGTTTTACGATGAAAACTGGTGGGATTATTATTCCTGGAACGACGATTACTCTGGGAGCAATGACTACTCGTCGAATTCATGGATCGGAGATTACTCTGAAAAAAGCGATTATTCTTGGAGTGAGGATTATTCTTGGAGTGACGGTTATTCGTGGTATAACGATAGCGGGGATTACTCCTGGCAATATGATATCTGGAATGGATATGAACTGGACTGGATGTTTACATTTGAATTATTAAGTCCACATATTACACCCACATCATGGTTATCCGTTCTCGGAAAACTTTACAATGCTGGAAACGCAAGCGATGCTTTTGTGGATTTCTGCTATGCGCTGCCTGATGAACTCTACGTGTTTCAGATGGAAGAAATGTGTGATGGTATTCTTTCAGGGGATATTGATGCTTGGTTTGAATCTTGTTACCAGTTAGGCGCCGATGGATCAGGTGATGGGTTTGAGGAAGACTGGGACGAAGACTGGGTATATTGGGATCTGTATGGTTTCTTTGATTGGTACGACGAATGGGAGGAATGGCGTGACCCTTATTATAATGGTTGGCGTTGGGACTACAACCTCTACGATTTATCTTGGGTCATATTGGAACCGGTTGCAGAAGTGTTTGGAGTAAATGACTTAAACGAAGAAGACACGTGCAAAAAGATAGGTCGACAGATGGAAAGAAGGGGCAAGGCAATGAACGAGACTATCATTGATATAATTCATCTGTGGGCCGCGAAAACTGCTGGCATAGGATTAACCTATTGTAAACAAACCGAAGATTATGACGGGGACTACAGTCTCTCCGTATCTGATGATGGAAGTGATTCCTTTAACGCCTATTCGGCGAGTTGGTCTTGGTGGTTGAGTTGGGAAAATTCGCTTTGGGACGACTGGTCTGATGGCTGGGGTGGTAACTGGGATGATTATCATTGGGATCACGATAACACATATTTCAGTGACATGGATATACTGGGATTAACCGTTAGCACTTTAAGGGGAGATCCTCACCCTCGAGACAGCTGCGGTGATATTATAACGTATTACCGTAACGAATCCTTAGATATATTCAATCAATCTCTTGTTGATGGTGTTCTCAACATTCTGGGGAATCAGACGCTCTGCTTTGTTAACTTCAACATTACACAGTATTACCATCCGGGTTTTTTGGAAACCTTCTTCAGAAGTGACGATGTAACTGATGTTTGTAACATGTTGACACGGGCATTTACTGATCCGGATGATTTGGAGTTGGAAATGGACTTCTTTTGGTTCTTTCAAGAGGACTCATATTCCGAGGATTCAATAAGCTGGCTTGATTATGCAAATTACTGGACCGAAGACTTTGATGACGTTAATTGGATTGTCGTGTTTGATTTTCTGGCTCCACATATTACACCGGAGTCATGGATATCTTTGTTAGGGAATACTTACAACGCTAGAAATTTAAGTGCAGCGTTCTTAGATTTCTGTTCTGCCCTTCCTGATGAACTATACGACTTTGAAATGAAAGAAATGTGCGTAGCTGTAACACAAGGCAATTACTACGAGTGGCAGTACAGTTGCGAAGAGCTGGCTTATGGGTGGTGGAGGAAAGATTTATGGGACTGGGATTATGGTTCGGACTCGTATAGTTGGAATGATGGTTCGGACTCGTATAGTTGGAATGATTGGTATAGCTGGGACAGTTGGTCGAGCGATGGGTACGATTATAGTGACGAGTATGACTGGGGCACCTATGAAGTGGAAAACTTCTTGAGAGGACTATATTTTGCTCTTGAATACTCGATGGAAGTTATCCATGGTGATGTTTACGACATGTGCGATTTTGGAGGGGAATTTCTCGATGCTGACAATGAAGAGTACAATGCAAAGTTTGATGAAATACTCGGGAATATTTCAATTTATCTCATGCACTGGGCTCATGGTACCATTGGCTGCTCTCAGTCCGACTATTATTCCGATAGTTTCTCATTCTCTGATATAAACTGGTGGATCCAGGAAGATATGGTCCTCTACAACGCTATTAGTGGGGTTGTTCTTGGTCTTGGCCGGTACGAAAGCGGTGAAGATTTCTGTACTGACTACGAGGAACACTCTTCGGAAATAGATGTTATGGGAAGGCAGTTTGTCGCAAATTTTTACAAAATCACGACATCGAAGACAAAATGTGTTAAGTATTTTGAGACAATTGAGAGCTTTATCTCAGATGCGACCGCGGAGATGTATGGCTATTCGAGTTTCAGCAATTTATGTACCTATATTGTGGACACTTTTGAAGATTCAGACATTGACCTGGAAGAACCTGACTTGGACGAAGAAGAAATACCGCTTGCTTTTATAATAGGCATAATGGCCAAACTGAAAAGCAGGGATTACGTCATAGATGTAGCTACTGAAGTTTGCGATGACTATGCTGGTATTCTAAGCTTTGCATTTTCTGAGAGGGAGGCGGTAGATATTTGTAGTTCTGTGAGGGACAGTGATATTACATCACTAGTAAGCCAATGTGAGGAGGCGTTGGTTCCTCTAATCTACGGGGATGGTTTTCCAGTTGGTTTGAAGCCGTTTCCGGAGGATCAATTTATCAATGCTATGATGACAGGATTGTTTGGTATAGATCTGAATGATCTGTCAGATGAAACACCATGTGAAGTACTGGAGACCGTGGTTAATGGTGATAAAGGTTTGATTGAACTAGCTGAGGATACTTTAGATTTGGCTTTGGGGGAACTGATACCGTGGCTTGGGGGTGTGTGCGAAGGCAGGGATTTCATAATAAACGAGATGTTTTACGGCGATGACGAGTATTCCTACAGTTGGTACAACTGGAACTCATACTCGACAGAAGAGGAGTTCATCAGCTTAGAAGATGTTGATGTAATGGTTGGCATTGTTACCGGAAAAGGAAGCGTTGCTGGGGTATGTGATGATATCATACAAGCTACCAATAGAGGTGAACAAGCGGTCCAATCTCTTGCGGTTGATCTGCGTGAAGCACTCTTCAGCATTATAACCAACCCAGGAAGGTGCCGCCTCTTGGTGAGTTCCGTGAATGATAAGGCTAAAGAAATTCTACCAATCAGTGCAGATGAGGAATCATCTGAACTCCTGGAAGAATTTACATGGCTTACAGGATATACCACTGTTGACGGATTTTGTGAGGCCCTAGTTGCAGCCATGACTCAGGAAGAAGTCGGTCAGTATAATTTTGCATTTCGTTTGTCTAATAGGCTCAAAAGATGTTCTGTATTAATTCTACGAGGTTCTGGGTAATGCAAGCTATTTCCAGAGTTTGCTTATAGTTCATGTAGACAAAGACATATCTCAGTTTGGTAAAGTTATTTGAGGTTTGACAGTGAACGGTCTGTTTAAGCTTCTTATTCTGAATGGAAAGAGGGAGGAGGGGTCGGGGGAAGTTTGCACTTCCGTCTTTCATTACTTCTTGTTAGCATCTTTACCATTCTCTGTGTAGAAACTAATCTTTATAATGCCAAAGTATCGATGAATTTATGTACATTTGTATCAACTCTAGAAAAAACCAAACAACTAACTCTACTAATTTTTGTTCTTGCCATTCACAGAGGAATGTAGGGGTATTGAGGATTGTGCGGGTGTCTGCAATGGTGATGCTACACGTGATTGCGCCGGTGTCTGCAATGGGGCAGCAGATCACGATTGTGCAGGTCAATGCAATGGTGCTGCTTACATCAACAACTGCACGGAATGCGTTGGTGGTAGAACTGGACGTCCCTGGTACTTTGGCGCAGATAGATGTGGCAACTGCAAGGCATTTAAAGGTTACTACGAGGCGTGGGATTGTTACGGGACTTGTGATGGGACTGCCTATCGTGATAGATGTGGCACGTGTATAGGTAAGAATGGAAAGTTAGTTTTATGGTTAATTTTTTGTCCTTTGCATATTTTACACACACACACACAAAACAACAATTGTTCAATTACGATAAAAGAGACTATTAATTGTATATTCTTGGTTGATATCCACGTGACACGACGTAAAAGGCACTCGACTTCGACCACTGTCTGTGATATAATATCATTCTAATTAATTCAAACTTTCAAGGGTGTCGAATGTTGCGTTCTCTCTTAGTCATGTGAAAGTTGCACAAGTGGAGTGTGCTAATAATTACAGTAATA
>JAIPMN010001944.1:13152-28162 GCA_020650975.1 Apostichopus californicus | reverse complement strand
GGTCACTGTCATTGGCATTAATTAAAATAGTAAGAGACACCAAAAATGAGTCTATTTATTTTTCAGAAAACGTTTTGGTCAAACCTCTTTTGAGACTGACTTCATTATTTGAAATGAAACTACATTATAAAGACCTACACTGTTTAATATAAGACTTTTTTGATTAGTATGGACAAATTTATACAACACCTTTTCAAAGAGCAGTAACAGAGAGAGTAACAAGGCATAAGATATTATTAAAGTAAAATGGTAGTGAAGTTTTTAAATGCAAAGAAATTTCTTACCAGGGGGGCTTTCAAAGAGGAAATTGTCTGTATGTTGGGTGTTATATTAGGGATATGGGTCATATGTGGTGTGAGGGAGCTGGAAGGAGGGGGAGGGGGATTTTAAGGGATCATCCATATTAGTTGTCTCCTGGGGTTAAACAGTCTAGCACCAAGCTGATCACAAGGGTATAAAATTAATGATAATATCAGTATGGGAAATAATGAAGTCCATTTTACAACTATCATGCTGTTAGAAGGATTGTCCAGGTGACAATTTATTTTGATTGATGAAAGAAAGTACATAATCTAAGCATCTCGGTGAAATTTGCATTCAATTCATGTATAGGATAATTGACATAAACAACATTTTAATTTGACATGTTCTGAACCAAAACAAATGTGAGCTTTGAACCTTGGAGCTGTATAAGTTATGCAATTGTTTATGATAGGAGCCTACATACTTTGCGTAGACTGTGGTTTGAACGGGAAGTTAAATAAAGTTATGTAATTGTTTATGACAGGCGCCTACATACCCTTCATAGACTTTTGTTTGGACGGGGAGTTGTATATGGTATGCAATTGTTTATGACAGGAGCCTACAAACCCTTCGTAGACTGTGGTTTGAACGGGGAGCTGTATAAAGTTGTGCGATCATTTGTACAGGAGCCTTCATACAGTACCTTGCATAGACTGGTGTGAACGGGAAGCTATGTAAAGTTATGCAAGTGTTTATGATAGGCCTGAGCCTACATACCTTGAGTAGACTGCGGTGCTACAGAAGGTGCTGTTGTGTAGGTCAGCAGGATGTCAATGATGTCTTGATGTATCTCCTGAGATTTTCGGCCTAAGGTTCCTCCAGGTGGAGCACAGCACATGACTGTATGCAGAGAGACCAAACTGCTAACTGGACGATCATCCTTAAACTGTGAAATGAAAGGGAAAAAAATAATAAAATGGAGACTATTGTCACTCTGTAGTCCCAAGTTTTTTAAATACTGTTGACACCAATCTTACGAATTATGAGGGTCACAGGAAGGGGAGGGGGGGGGGGGAGAAGCTGTTTGCTTTTGGTCACTGTGACAGACAAGGGTTAAGTTTGATCTTGCAAAGTTACATTTTTTTAGTTAAAGTTGACTATGATATTGTTTTGTATTATTATGTATTATTTGTATCATTTCTAATAGTTAATTGCGCCATGAACATTCTTTGAGTGGTGTGTGCGCATTATTAAGTCGTATTATTATTATTATTATTATTATTATGATACACCTGTTTTGATGCCACAACAAATTAAAATCACACATCCCTGTAGTTCATGGATTCCATGACTAGTCAAGTTTCATTTCAATCTATGAGGTTAAAAATAAAGATAAAAAGATCAAGTTTTCCCATTTGCTATTTGCATGTGATAAAAATGTCTGGTCTACAGAATGTTCAATATCAAGTCAAAATCATGATTATTCAGGCTTTTAAATTTGTTAAGCAAAAAAAAAAGAAATCTAGGAAGGTGTGTTAGTTTGATCATCTTATTATGAACAATAGGCTTGGCAATATGTCAGACTATTAATGCAAAATAGTTTCTATAAATCAGCTGTTGTTTTACAGGTGACATTACTAGACTACTTGCTTATATAACTCTAGTGCCCATACTGATAAAATCAGTTCTATTTGTGTCCCCACATGCAGGGTGAGGGGGAGTGGATCTTGGGGGGGGGGGTAAGGGAGAAGGAGGGAAGGAGGTACTCTGAGTGGCAGTTGGAATATGTGATTTTGATTTGAGAAGGCAAACCACAAAATTACCTCATACCTTGCCCCTTCCCCCCCCCTCCCCTCCCCAAAGAAGATGAATTTTCTGTGTCTTATGTCTCATAAATTGTCACTATTAAAAGGACACTTATAGTTTACCAAGAAAGGTAATACTTTTCATTTTAATAGAGAAAGAGCAGTTTTAATTATAAAAAAAACTATACATGGGTACTTGCTATAAACACAAAGGAGTAATTCTTATTCATGGTATGGGGCACTACAGGTTTTAATCCTTCATATAGGTGGAGGCATGTACCCTCTGTGACCCATCCCCCAGTACTCTAGGAATCTGTCGCCCATGTAGAGCATCGCGCCAAAAATTCCACATTTCATGACATATTTTCTCTTGCTCAAGATATAGAGCAAACGGCTGGCAACCAGTCTGATCATATCGATGACGATCACAACCTTTTTTACGAGGAGGAAATCTTACCTGGACTTCCCCGGTGCTGAATAATTCAGTCAAGATTGCTTTCAATACTTTCAAAGCGGATAGAGCGATAGTGTCAGCCAGGTGTTGTTGCTTTGAGGTCAGGCAATGTCCCATCTGCCACGGTCTCAGCAAAAAGTCAGATATTTTCTGTAAAAATGTTCACAAATCTTTGTTTGTTTGTTTGTGTGCTTTATACAAATATGAAACTTTAAATTGGGTCAAATTTTTATTATGATCACACATGTACCTTTGGTCTCCCCTTTTTGTGAATCATTAGATTTTCAGAAATCCTTGATAGAGTAACTCCGAGATGTAGCTTGTTAGATATATAAAGATGATATAAAAACGCCATGCAAAAGATGAAAGAGCTGTCCCACATGCACTTTGAAAAACTTGTCCCGTCAGAAGGGTCAAAAGTCAAGAGAACTTTCCCTATAAAATTTGAACATGGAAATGTCGTTTGTTATTCCTTAAATCCAACAAATCAGCACGTCGTCAAAGCCAACAACTTTATAACAGATATATAACCACTCTGGTACGGCTGTGACAAGGTATCCAAGATGGAAGTTTCATCGTTCTATTTCTTAGTTCTGATGAGGGAAAGGTTTTTTTTTATTTAATCATCAGTAGCATGAGTGCATGACATCAGAACTTTACAGGTCTTCAACTTGTCAGGAACATGACAAAGGACTCTCACATTTTCACTTGCTTTCTTGCATATCTATGTCTGCAAATGGGATTTAAAGAGATGCAAGATTTTGATAAGTTGACTACCAAGCCCACTGATGGTTTTTGCAAGAGTTCAGACAGTATTATGGTAGAACGGGCTCTGCAACAGCTACATGATCAAAGGCGAGAGCCAAGAATCTACAACTCGTACACTTTGTGTCTGACCACTTCCAGAATAATCATCCACTTTTTTATTTAACAGAGAGGAAACTCAGTGGCAATGAAAGTTTTATCCAAAACACTGACAAAAAGAAAAGGGCTGGATGAGGGGAGCAGCGAGAGGGGGTCGGAGGGAGGGAGGGGGGTTAAAGTTAAAGGCCCTGAAGCCCAAATTATGAGATGGGGACCCTGAAGCCCAAATTATGAGATGGGGACCAACTGCACTATGCAACACTTTCAAAGAAGAAAAAAGTACTAAAGTAACTGCCTATAAAGAGTGGTGTTTTTTTTTACCAAAATTAATAGAATAACCCTGCAGCTTTGATAGGCAATCCTTAGCAACCATCTTGGACACTAGATAAATAGCTTCTTAGTTTTTTCACAATTGTGTACTTCATATTTCATAATAAATATCCATGAGAGTTCTGTTAGTGCCTTCTTATTTCATAACACTGTAGAAGTGATTGTCTTATTAAGCTTCTACCACTAAAGCTTGAAGACCTATCGTTACAGAAGCTTTGAATACTCTGGCTCTTATCTATGGAACAAGTTACCAGATCACATTCGAACATGCTCTAAACTTTCTACTTTTCAAAAGTTTACTTAAGACCCATCTTGTCACTTGTTTTTTTGTAAATTAATTTGCTTTCTTTGTAAAGTGCCTTGAGCAGTGACTTTTGTCTACTGATTTGGCGCTATATAAGTCTCATTTATTATTATTATTATTATATTAAAGAGCAGAAGCGAAGTTTATTTCACTGCTGGTCAGTATTCATCATTTGGTACGAGGGGTCGGATATATGCTGTACCGTGATTTAATAAACAACTTTACCTTAATACAAGTACTAAGAGCTGGTACACCACCGCTACTAAATGTTTCCATAATAGCGAGCTGGTAACTAAGGTTTTTCTGTTGAGCTGGAAGGAAAAAGAGAGTAATATATTTGGTGGATTGTGTTACTTTTGAAAAATAACGTTGAAGAGACATGAAACAGTCATGGTAAATTCTTACTGACGCTGTGTAGCACAAAACAGTTCATAAGACTGTAATGTGTAGTTGATTCGTCATTTTTAAAATAACAGACAGATGTTCTATTTATCAATATGTGAAAAGCAAGAAATAAACAAGAGAAAGGTTGCTAAACAATTGTCTATGACTGATATAAATAATATGGAGCAGGGCAATTCAACAGTACTTTGAATTTTGTTTAAAGTTTCTTCTTGATATAACATCTCAGAGCATAATTCAATATATATGGCAATTTCATATATTAGAATGATTTCTTCATTATGGGTATGCATATCCAAAATATTGGACTGAATGTAAAATTTAGCTCTAACTTTGTGTTAAATAAATAAATTTATTAATACATATGCAAAAAATTACTAACTTTCAAGTAAATTGTCAACATTGTATCAATGGAATTGTTTTGGTTACATCTTCCAAATACAAACGACAACATACGTACCTCCAATGGAGGTGGCTGGGGTACAGGTGAGGTACCTCAAGACCCTGAGACAGGTGAGGATGCCAGGTGCAATATTGGTAAAGTCAGTGGCTAGGTCATCACAACAACTATGAATATATTCTACGAGAGGTCCGGCCATAGAAGAATCGAATGATCCCGTCTTCAAAGGACTCAACCACTTCTGTAGATCTGAATGTGAGCACGTCGAGGGTGTTACGAATGATGGCTTAGTGATGCTCAATAGAAACAGCAAATTAGATTAAAATAACTGAATCCTTAATTAGACTGATTCCTGAATTAATTAAACTACACACCGGAACAGATCATAATATTATTCTAAATCAATAACCCCATTCCTTCATAACCTTAATTCCCGAACTGACCAATACTCAACACAGGTACAGATCTAATCAACATCCCTGATTCCTTAATAAAATTAATTTCCAAACTGATCAATGTTCAACACAGGTACAGATCTAATTTTACTCTAAATCAACATCACTAATTCCTGTACTGATTAAAAACAACACAAGTACAGATCACACTATTCCTCAAAAATCAAAACCATCGAATGTTTGATAACATTGATTCCCGAACGACACCGATAAAACTCAACATGGGTGATATAGTTTACTAAGGCATTATTGGTTCTTGTCAAACACCAATTAAAAGATTAAATCAAACACATTTCGGCACCACACAGAGCAGTATATAGAGACACATCTAGAGTGTAATTATCTGTCGCATAACTCACAAACTTTTGCTTCAGTTATATCAGAGTTAACATGAAATAAATTACCTTTATCATAAACCTGGTCTCTCAGAGCCTCTGTGTGCTTCTTCAGGAGGTTGACGTCCTCACTGTACTGTAAAATGGTCCACAGAAGGTGACGAAGATAACCGTCGACGGCATTCTTCTTGGGCTGCGGATCTCCGGCTTCTCCCTCTGGTTCTAACGTCAAAAAGGGAGCAAAACTGGTGAATTCCTTGCTGTTTTGGCAACTCCTTTATAAATCGTTGTGAATGAGTCTTTGTTCAATTAGTATCAGGCTTCCCACACAACCCTAAAATAGGTCACATAGTTTTCAAAGTGGGATGCGAGAAACGAGGTGGAAAAACCAGGACAGGTGAACGTTTCTGATGGAATCCAACAGTTCTCTTCCCCCCCAGTCATGCAATGTTTTGATAAACGTGAGGGCGTTGTTTTTTTTTACATACTTTCATTTCCATGAGCAATCAATTGCAATCGTGAATCACCAGGGAGGGGAAAACATTGGGTGAAAATTTATGGGTTGTGACTAACCTGGGTAAATCGCAAATATGGGTCGCCAAGGAATAAGCTTGGGAAGTGGGACATGTTCTCATGAAATATGCACATGCTGAATTAGACATTTATCGTTATTATATATTACATTAGACTCTTGGCTTTGGCATCTGTTTTGTAACATACTGACCATATCTGCCTCATTGAAGAACAAACAAACCGGTTATTCAACAAGCAGGCAATAGCTGTGCTATAAGGTACTTTATAGACTTGTCCAAGTCTTCTCTTTTACATATACAAGAAGGTCATATTTGCCTCCTAAGAAGAAAAACGAAACCAACAAGTTATTCATCAATCAGTCATTAACTGTGCTTCAAGGTACTCTTTAGACTTGTCCAAGTCTTTTCTTTAACATATACATGAAGGTCATGACCCAGACACCAAGACATATATCCTGCATAAACAAATTTATGACTCACCTTTTGGTCTCAACAGCATCAGTAAGTACTTCAAATAATCCTCTTTAGAAAATATATCTGCTAAGGCTTCCCTGCCAACAGGGTTAAAGGTCAGTGAGAATGCTTGCTCCAAGCATTCTACCACATTTTCTCTTTGTTCTGAGATACTTTCAGTAGTGAGCTTATGCATCAAAGAATCCAGCACCTGAAGCGCAGCTATTTTGTGCATCATCTCCATGGCGATCTGTTGCAAGGAGAACTCGTCCGGTTCATCCTCATCAGAACTGGTAAGCGTTTGGAAGAGAACCTTTACAACCTCTGGTTGAGATGCCAACAAAACGACTCCTGGTAGAGAGAAAATAATGCAGTCAAAAATGTTTATATTTAGATAGGAATCAAAACTGAGCTTTACACATGTCTTTATAATAATAATAATACATAATTTTTATATAGCGCCAAACAAACTATGAAATAATTCTCGTAGCGCTTAACAAAATGATAACAATTATAACATATATGCTTTGGTGAAAAGACGTTTTGAGAGCTGATTTGAAACCGTTAACAGTATTGCACATTTTTACATGTTCTGGAAGTGAGTTCCACAGGCACGGTGCACTAGATGCGAACATTATCAAGCTGTAAGTCTGTGTTTTTACTCTAGGGATGAGTATGAGTAGCATTTAGCATTGACTGAACTGTTGTTTCATCACCATGCAATACTTAAGATCCAGTATCATCATAGTTAGTCTTGCCTAGTTCCTTTGCATTTCAATTAACAGAGAATTGGAGGGAAGATTTGAAAATTTGCTATTTGAGTCTGGCCTGTGAGATAATACCAATGTAACGAGCAGTTCTGTTTGCAACAATACAGAGAACATGAGATAAACCATTATTTTCTAACACTAGTATCTGAATAAATTTTGTACACCTTGGAAAGGACTTGTTCAACTATCAAAGGACTATAAAACTTAAGGACTAGAACAAGTTACATTTAAGTTGTAATAATCTGGGAAGAAAATATGAATTTTATCACATAATTAGGATAACTTACCAGCAATTTACTGTACATCTCATTTGGATACACATAAAAAAGAACAATTGCAACATGCCAATGAAACAATGCATTGCTTACATAAACCTTAGCCAAAAACTTCAAGCATGTGCTGTTGTGGTTGTTTCAGAGTTAAGGAGGGGGAGGGAGGGGCGGGGGGGGGGGTGGTATTACTGAATGATTTGCATCTGTTATGATTATGAGTGTGTGCTGGATATATTGAACAAACCTGGAAGTGAAGCAATCAGAGCTGAGAGTAGCTCCTTTACCGTTGTGACCACAGAGAGGTTACAAGCAGTGCTGGGACAGCAGAGAAGTAGAGTCAAGCTGGCCAGGAAGTCCCTACAAATGCAAAACAATGGAATAAAGGTTTCAACGAAAGATCACTATCACAGTGTGGTTATACAGAGGCTTGTAAATTTCTCCATCAAAGTCATTCAAAGAGCATTGCTATAATAAAGAGTCGACCACACCTTAACAGAAGCCTTAACACAAATTATATGTGATAAGAAACCCACTACACCACACCTTAACATAAATTATATGGGACAAAAAAAACCCACTTCACCACACCTTAACAC
The DNA here is from genome assembly GCA_020650975.1 of Apostichopus californicus. Lineage (NCBI taxonomy): Eukaryota > Metazoa > Echinodermata > Holothuroidea > Aspidochirotida > Stichopodidae > Apostichopus > Apostichopus californicus. Next base: position 19,946 of record JAIPMN010001944.1, on the reverse strand, counting down.
AAATTTTATGGGTTAAGAAACCCCACTTCACCACACCTTAATACAAATGATATGGGATAAGAAACCCACAATGCCACATCTTAACTCAAATTACATGGAATAAGATACGCACTATGCCACACCTTAACACAAATTATACGGGTTAAGAAACCCCACTTCACCACACCTTATGCAAATAATATGGGATAAGAAACCCACTATGCCACATCTTTACACAATTTATATGGGTGAAGAACCCCACTTCACCACACCTTCACACAAGTTATATGGGTTAAGAAACCCCACTTCACCACACCTAAACACAAATTACATGGGTTAAGAAAACTCACTTCACCACACCTTAACACAAATTATATGGGTTAAGAAACCCCACTTCACCACACCTTAACACAAATTATATGGGTTAAGAAACCCCACTTCACCACACCTTAACACAAATTATATGGGATAAGAAACCCACTTCACCACACCTTAACACAAGTTATATGGGTTAAGAAACCCACTTCACCACACCTTCACACAAGTTATATGGGTTAAGAAACCACACTTCACCACACCTTAACACAAGTTATATGGGTTAAGAAACCCCACTTCACCAGACCTAAACACAAACCATGTGAAACAAGAAATTGTCACTTCACCACACCTTGACACAAATTACATTTCATGGAACAAGAAATTACCAGTACACTGCACCTTAACGAAAAAATATAACACAACAACCCATTGTGACCACTGTAGTGTACCTTGCCACGTAATGTTAATTAGAAAATATGGTTTACATATAAGTCATACCCTGCGGTAGCCATATTTTTCTTATAATAATAAAATAATAATATTTCAGTAACAATATTAAAAAAAGTATATTATATGTATATTATATTTATGTATATATTATATGTTATATTTGTCCTCTACTTGTTCACTTTGGCATGTGCTCCCTAAGTTCCATACCTGTTAGCGAACATGCGATGCACGGACAGCCAGACAGAACCGTCTGGATCCACCGAAGGTGCTGCCGTTGTCGGGAATGCTTTGATGGAGGGCTGCATCTAAGGAAAGAAGAGGAGTCATTGACAGTTGCTGGTGTTTAATCGTCAATATGTATGTAAGCTAATACCAAACCCAACCCAGTAGTATTCAGAGTATACTTTAAAATTGATCAAACTAAGGTATCCTGTTAAACCCATTGTTTCTTCAACAAATGAACAACTTACTATATATTTATATGCAATACTGCAATATGCATATATATGAATATATAGGCATATATATATACCATATGCTTATATATGCAATATGCAATACTGAAATTATATAAGATTATTTTATATATTTTATTTTTATTTTTATTAATATTATTTATTATAATATTATTAACCTCAGATTTAAGTTTTGCATAAGTTTTGTTGTTTTCCACAATTTGTTATTTGTTAAGCTGTTGCTGATGCCATTATATTCCTTCTAACATGTAAATATCTGATAATTAAAAGCCACTTTTCACATTCACTGTCTCAGCTTAATGATAGCATGTTCAACAATGATTGACACTGTGGCACCAATCCCCTTGTCATGCCCAGTAACTGAATATGGTCAATCTGTTGCAATAAAACTACCATCAGAGATAAAAAGCTGTGAAAAACAAACTTCACAAAAATCAACAAAGGATAACTACTCTGTCCATTAAGTTCAGAAAGGACATGAATATGCATGAGATCATACTAACCAGATGAAAGACACCTTTCTTAAAGATGCTCTGGACTTCGTCTAAACATTCTTGCAATTTCTTGATCACAGATTCATCTATGTTTGGAAATTCTGCCTCAAAGGGTTGTCCCTTTGACTCTGGTATATCTGGAAAGGTCTCTTCTAGACTGCTTGGGGGTCTTGACCCTTCGGCTTGGTCCATCTCCTTCAACTGTTTCACAGGAGTTGCTTCAACGATGCTGTGGAAAAATGAAATATCATGTTCCACTGAAAACGTGAAATAAAAAAATAAACAAGAATCAACCAAACAAATAGACAATGTTCGATGTAGACAACTATACCATGAAACCTGAAGGCAGCACCGAGCTTGTTAAAGTAAGCTATGATAGATGGATGAAAAGTTAATAAAAAAAGTATCATTTTCTATCGTTTTTCAGCATACAGTAGATCTATTCATTCCTTCATTTGTCATCAAAGGTGGGGACAATTTTAGACGTCAACACGGTTTGGCTATGTGATTAAAGGGTGTGAAGACTCGCGCAAAAAGAAACCTCTAATGCCTGTAATCTGACCTAGTTTCGAATGAGGTGTAACAGAAGTGTTAGACACCACCATCGATCCCAGAAAATACACACACAGCTTGCTACCGTCTGTAATTAGACACTAGTGTACAGTCAGTACATACAGCTGCAGTCAATACCCACAGCAGTGTATAAACGATACAGCTATGGACATCTCAGGTCCAGCTAAAGATAACAAGGTATCACGTTTCATTACTGTCTGCATTTTGTAGCGACACGAACAAAACGTCACTTGCAAGCAAACAGAAAGTTAACTTTTTCAGATGGCCGCACACGGTTTGGGGCAAGTCTTCAATGCCTTTAAATTTCACTGTGTGCATACTCAACAATGCTTAGGGACCTTTCTTATAATACCTTTAACATGTCAGATCAAATGCATGTATCATCGCCATGTTCTTCAAGCTACCTGTGGTGAGATTGATAATAAAAGAGTTCATTTCCGGTACAATCCATATTGGAAGGCCAACATCTTGATCTGTCAAACCCTTTCGTACTGGATATTTTATTACCCTCAACACCGGGTCCTTCAGCCAGAAATAGTATGGAGTCCAATTCACAAACTCTTTGTCAAATCTGTGGGCTGGGAGTTGAGTCAAAGGGAATGGAGTTGCCCCCATTAAACTATTTTTTGAGAGGGCTTTTATTATGCAACATGGTGGCATCTTTTTTCAGCATTTCAAGTCCACAAATCCCTCCACATTTTCCCATCAGATTCTTGCAAAGTCTGAAAATGATTCTTTCCACCAATCCTTTACCTTTCTAATCAGTTTACCTCAGCAGATGCAGGCAATATGAAGGCTGCGCCACTGGCTAAAGTGCACCGGTTTGTGTTTTATTTTGTCCATGGTCCAGCTGTCCCATGGATGTGTCACTGGTTTAAGGCCCCGGATTAGGAGTCTCTTCGGCCTGGTGTACGAATGATATCTTCTAAAAGATTGCTACAAGATTATAAAATTCAACTCAATATCATTCTTACCTCTCTACAGTATCCTTAAGTGTTCCGAGATTTTCGTAGAAGTGGATTTTCTGGAGGAGGGCAGAGCCAGCTTGGACAACACGAACGGTTTGTTCCATCATCAGGAATTTGAGCAGCTTCTTATACCCACTGTTATCCTGGTCCAGGAACTTATCTAGGCCAACCTGCCAGTTTGAAGCGCTATCCAAAGCTGGGATAGAAAAATTGATCTCAAATCAGTACTATATCACATGAAACGATAATCTTCCTTTTTAAAAAATGCTAGTGCCAGAATACAGCCAAAATTAGGTTATCACTTTGAATGTCGGTCAAAAACTGCCAGCGTTGCCCGACTTAAAACGACTCGACTGAACTATACCGTCGTAATGTGGAAAAATCATGGATAGCATACCGGTTTAGAAACTATGAAAATCTGTCTGGGCAATAGAGGGACTAAAAACTAAGGAAAAGAAAAAAAATTAAATAAAGTTACAAAAGAAGAAAGGAAAATGGAGAAAAGATATAAACCAACTATATATACGATTAGTACTTTACCTTTAAAGATCAACAGTTTCAGGGAAGATGCCATGAAGTCCTCAAATAACAAAGCTAATAGCTTGCTAAGAACATCTCTCTCCTGAAAAAAAGAAAAAAGAACAAACATGAAACAAGTGTGGAAGTCATTGGTAGTTACTCATCAACATCATGATTAATTATGTAGTATTGTAAAATGTGGTTGAATGTGTCATAACTATAGAAACAAAACAACAAAGTCATATTGCAGTTTTTGCTCCAAGAACTGAAATTAATAGTTTGAGCGTATCTTGAAAACCAAATCTCAAAAACTGTTATGCAAATTGTAAACACTACATTTATTCCTTCCTTTATGGGGTCCCCTCAGATAGAATCAATTGCAGAGCAATCCTAGAATGATGAATACTGCATATATAGAGATTTCTAATGTATAGGCTGCCAAATAAGATCATGCAGAGATCACATGCATGACACTACCCGATCATGAACTGATCATGCACCTTAACTACCAAAGCATGAATGAATCACATCATGATCATGAAAGAAGGAGGAGTTCGACATTACATACTGTACACTGTTAATTCCTGAAGGTCAAATGATAATGCACGTTTTATATCTGAACATAAATTGATTGTAGGCAAGTATGGACTGATTCTGAACTGATTGCAGACTTATCCACCATGTTTGAGAATGGATCGATTGTGGACTTACCACACGCATTAATGGATTGGTTATGGACTTACCACACACATTAATGGATTGATTATGGACTTACCACACGCATTAATGGATTGGGTGTGGATGTATCATATTTGACTGACTGGACTGATTGCAGCTTTATCCACCATGTCTGAGAATGAATTGATGGTGGACTAATCACATGCAATCATGGATTGGTTGTGGACAGATTACCATAATCTGAAGAGAATTATCTGATTGTGGCCTTATCATATCTCTACCTAAACTGACTGTGAATGTGGATCTCCATAATGGCAGAGTATGAATTTATGGTAGACTAATCATATCTGAACATGGGTTGATTGTGCCTTGGTTTCACCTGGGCAGTAACTGATCCTACCTAAGCATAACCTAACCATGTACCTATTAGGAGTCCACACTGTAAAACTCAATGCTATAAACTATAACTCATATGAGATCCATCCATCCATCAGTTTCCATAAAACATTTCCTGTTTAACAAACTGGCATCTCACTTAACCATGGTGTGCATATAACACAATCGTCAAGGAGTCACAAACGTTGTCACGATTACACACAACTAGCACAAAGTAGCATTGATAATATCTCACCACCAGCTGTCTTGTAAAGTCTTCTTTCAGATTGCATAGACAAGATACCAGCTTCATTCCTGCTTTCAATTGTCTTATGTTCACCGCCAATGGTTGTTTTTGAGCTAAACTGTAGTCAAGAGCATCAATTGTCCAATCACAGATCTTGTTAGTGTCTTCCTCCTCTATCACCAGCTGACTGCATAACAACAAGTTTGTTATTTCCTCTAAAGCTGCAACCCACCTGGGAAGGAAAGTTTTTAGAACCATTCAGAACCTCTAGATCTCATTCCAATAATTTGCATAATTATATGCAAATGTATACATGTCAGCCAGTTGGGACAATTTTCCAATGGTAATACTACTCTGCACTGTCTTCTCGTATTGTGATTCAAAGCATTCGTACTGACAGTTTTAACAGTTCCTAAATTTTGTCTGATAGAAAACTGGATATTCATACTACTCATAATGTCAGTAAAAGTGTTTTGAAACATGACATGACAGTTTAATATTTAGAAAATTCACCCAACTGGGTGTACATGATCAAACTGATTTATCTTAAGATACTTGACATAGTCCATGCCTTGTTTTGTGTGTTAGAAATAAAGAAACATTGAGGTTGAGGCAAGCTCCACACTTGGCAAAAAATTCTTTATGCAATAATGATGTATGACTGTTTTATTAAGTTTTTAAGAGTGCCAAAATCATGCATAAGATCTAGTGGGCCAACAAAAAATATTGGAGAATTTCTCAAAAAATTTTGGGTGAAGAAAATAACTTTCGATATTTGTTTTACAAAAAATGGAAAAATCATAAATTATTTCAAAAGTTGTCAATATAATGCCAGTTTGCAACTTAGTATCCTTAATCATACACAACTTTCTCAAAGGGGGAGAGAGAAGTGGGGGGGGGGGAGACTCCTTACCAGGCATCAACACTGGAGGGTAGCCAAAATGGTGAAGATTGGGTTCCCCAAGTCTTAAACCAGGGCTCTACTGCCTAATAAAGTCTATGAAAAGCTCCATGTCAGAGGGCTTCCTAAAAGCAGAAGAAGAGAGCAGATTCTACTAAATTTTAGACATGGAGTCCTTCAACCAGTGGCCCATGGACACTAGATCAGATTTACAATTACAATAAAGTTATGATTTTTAAACTTACTTAGGTCCTCTGTCATCCTCTTTGGATAGCAAATCCTGTAAATATGTCCTATCGTCATCAGCAGTCGGAGTCTCAACAGAGCTTTGGTTTAGGCTTTCCAACGAAGTCAAAATCTACATCGAAGAGCGACATGAAATTGTTAGTATGTTATAACCAACAACTTTGAGAGCGTCGAACAAAAAAAACAGTTGTCAAAGTAGGATGTCAAACTACCAACGAGAAGCCAGCAACATCTATTTTATTTGAGGGGTAAAAGGGGAGAATGGGAGGGGGGGGGGTTGGTTAGAACTTTTAGACGGAGCTGTATCTTACAAAATGTTTCTTACACTTTATCACTACTACTAACATGATCCAACTTATATCCACTTCTTACCAGATGGAACCATTTTTTTACAACCATAACCAGTGCATCATTCAGGACAAACACAAAAAACTGATATAGCGCAGGCACTCCCCACACCTTCTTGTCCAGAAAATGCGATCAGAACCAAATTAATCCAATCAACGTGGCTCTCTAGTGTCTCTACAGAGGGCATAGGCGTATGAGGCGGGGGGGGGGGGGGGGGGGGGG
>JAIPMN010001942.1:807-11904 GCA_020650975.1 Apostichopus californicus | reverse complement strand
CAACAAAATGTGACAAATGTCAATAGGTAGATGAGAGCGCAATAAAAAAGTCAATAATCGCGAATAAGTAAAAAGTGGTAAAGAGCTGAAAAGGGCGCCAGCAGTCCATGTTATATAAAAATTTGGGGCAATACTGACATTTAGTTTAATTCGGTATATTTTTCCTGCAAAGAAATTCAACATTGCTCTGTGATGCAGACCGTCAACTTCAAGGAAAGTTTGGACTTCTGTACATGACAAATAGTAAAACTTTGTAATTGTTTCCATTTATTTTATCTTTCTTCAGATATTGTTTACATTGGTTCAATTAACACAGAACATTTGTCTCTATGCAAATTGTTTTTGAATCACAACAAGAATATCTTGTGTGAAAAGCCAATGGCATTGAATGTGAAGCAGTTGACAGAGATACAGTCCTTGGCAAAAGAAAAGAATGTCTTCTGTATGGAGGTAAGTCCTGGATGAGGAAAAGGAGCATTGAGGAATGAAAAGAAGTAAACTTACACATTCTTGAGGTTTGACAGCTAGTTTATCAGAAGTGTTTACCCTTTACACTTTTGATTTCGATGATAATCGTAACCTTTCCATTCATGTATGTGAGTGCGTGGGTGTGTGTCTGTGGATACGTTTGGGACGGCAAGGTTGTAAACATGATATCTCAAGAAGGGAATAGCAGACCAATTTCATATTTGACGTGTTAAAGTACCACATTCAGTACAAGAAGCCTACCGTGTTTGATGGAGGTCAAAGGTGATTTGGGGTCACCAGAGGTCAAATTGTGAACCTTGTAAACACGATATCTCAAGAAGGGAAGCATGGGAAAACAATATATGTAGAAGTACCACATTGTGTATCAGAAGCCTTTCGTTTTGATGGAGGTCAAAGTTCATTTGGAGTCACCAGGGGTGAAATTGTGAAAACCTTGCAAACATGATATCTCAATGTTGGAAGCTTGGGCATATCTCATAGTTGGTAGGAAGGTGTATAACATTGGGTAAAAGAAGCCTATTGATTTTGGTGGAAGGCAAAGGTCATTTGGGGACAACAGGTCAAATTGTGAAAACCTTGTCAACATGATATCTCAATGTTGGAAGCTTGGGCAGATCTCATACTTGGTGGGAAGGTGTATAACATTGAGTAAAAGAAGCCTATTGATTTCGGTGGAGGTCAAAGGTCATTTGGGGACAACAGGTCAAATTGTGAAAGCCTTGTCAACGTGATATTGCAAGAAGGGAACCTTTGACAGATCTCATATTTGGTTGTAGATGTACGATATCAAATTTAAGGAGCCTATTATTGCTTTTGGTGGAGGTCATAGGTCATTTGAAGTCAATAAATGCCAAATATTTACTTTGCTCTCCTCTTACCTGTCTCTCTACACTAACACATCTTCCTAAACATATCGCAAGGGAAGCTTGGACAGATCGAATATTTGGAATGTAATTGTACCACATTGAGTACAAGAGGCCTTATATTGTGGGCGTTTGAGTTCACCGTGTTTTACACAATATTTCAACAAGGACAGATGTCTTATTTAGTATGTTGAAGTATCTATCACATTTAGTGCAAGAAGCCTGTTGTTGAGGTCAATGGTCATTGCAGGACAGCCTGTGTCATTTGAATTATTGTTTGTCACATCACAATGCTTTCACTGTATTACGTGGATCAAGTATGTTGTACACCCTCACTAACCATATTGTCAGAGTGATGAAGAAAACTGCTCATGTTACATCATCGAAACCACAATGCATGTTTGCATTCTGGTTAAATTTGTTATGATTTTCACTATTGCTAACTGTACAAACCTATTCTGACAGTGGACATCTTTGGCTCCAAATTTTAGCAATTTTTAAAGAGTTGCTGAAAGTTTTCAATTTAATACTCTCCTACAAGCTCTAACACTCCATATTATATTTAGATGTAGATGCATATTCAAAATATTATATTAATTTAAATACCTCACATGAGGGAGTTGACCTAATCATTCTCAATCTCTGAAAGATTTTAATGACTTTCTGACATGAAATGGTATTTTCCTTTGTCGTTCCTACAGGCTGTTTGGAGTCAATTTTTCCCCATCTATCAGAAAATAAGAGAAATCGTTGCAAGCAAAGAAATAGGAGAGGTTCAAATCGCCCAAGCAACATTTTGTCTTCCAATTTTAACTAAAGATCATGTTGCAATGAAAGGTCAGTGATGAGGATTATTTCTCTTTTTGCCAGACATAAAATAAGGGAGGGGCGGGAGAGGTGGATGAAATACTTGCCGATATCCCAGAATGCAACACACTTTCAAACAGCATTGAAATTGCTGTTAATTTATTGATTGTCAGCCCCAAAACTCAATTTAATCCCTTCCACTCTCCCACATGTTCTACCTCCCCAAATCCCGGCTCTCCATTCCCCCTCTTTCCCATTTCTCATGTACATTCCTGTAGTGATCTAGGAACGAAAGGAATAAGGTAGAAGTATTTGGATTAAGGCCTGGGTGCTCTTCTAGCCGCACTTTACATCGGTTGTTGGTTCTACAAAAGTAAAAGATTAAGCTGGATAGGGTTGAAGAACTTTCAATTCTCATCTTTTGAGATCCGGCTTTAGGAATCACAAATGATTCCAAGTTGGTTGGCATCATGTTTGATCTCTAGAGTAAGGCAAATACGTACCAAATCAGAACTATTATTGTTCGATACAGGCGACAAACGCCTACAGTGGAATTACGACCTTCCTTGCCGGTTTCGAACCTCTGGACATACAATAAGCGTCCATAGCCTAGTTGGTTAGGGTGTCCGCATATAAAACGGGAGGCTTTATATATATACATATACATATATACGTATATTCATATATATGTATATACATATATACATATTTAACAATGATAGCTAATTTCTTGTTCGAAATTCATTTTCTTTCAGAACTTGGAGGAGGAGTAATGTATTCTCTTGGCATGTATACGGCTCAGTTTGCTATGATGGTCTTTGGTGATGAAGCACCTACATCTGTTTCTGTCTCTGGACATCTCACACCTGAAGGTTTGGACATGTCTCAAGTTAAATTTGAATGATATAAGAGAAAAATATTCCATGCTGTGATCGTTACAAACCCATCTAAATACCTTGTCCATATCACAAGGTACGGTTCATTGAATGCAACCTATTTTGACTGTCTTAAATGATAAGGGTACCAGCACTCCTTGGAAATTTACGCAGTGGCATCCTTTCAACAGCAGGATCGATAAACTTCTCCAGTACTAAGCATATATAACAAGATACAGAAAGTAGAAAGTTTCACCTCATGAATATTCTAATGACCAAATTAACATAAAAATAAGTAGTCATGAAAATGTCAAAGATTTCACTACACCATTGATTCTTCAAATGTTTTAACTTTTGCTTTTATAATCTGCTTGTGGTTTATCCTTGAACCCTTGCAAGTTTGGGGAATGCTTGCTTAGCTGTCAAGGTTCTCCGTATTAATGATGAGAATTTCCTCAAAATGCAACCTTTTTGTACAAATAGTATTTTCCTCTATGAACAAATTTTTCCTTGTCTGTGTAAAGGTGTTGATTCTGGTGCAAACATCACATTACTCTACCCTAACAACAAAATGGCTACCTTGGTGTACTCTGGAATCTGTAGGATGTCAAATGTAGCTGAAGTAGGCTGCACAGAAGGGAAGATAACGGTAAGTAATAAGGTAGCAAATGTCACAGCATTTATAACGGCCTTAATTTGGAGACATATACACACCATACCAGTACTACCATATGGGAATGTTTTGGCTGAAAGCTTGTTTTGCCATATAAATAAATGGGGTTTCTATGAAAACTGTTGTCTTTTGCATTTTCGTCTTGTTTAGATATCGTCAATAACTTGCACATGCTTGCTATTAAAGCAGAAAAAAATGGTCACAGTTTTCTAACGTGTTTCACTTGAAGAACAATTGATTTTCATTTTCTAAATTGGTGTTTTATATTGTTAAGTTGTAATACATGTCACAGAATGTATGTCCATTATCCTTGTTTATAGATTTACCCTTTCTGGTGTCCCACCCACATGGAAGTGACCCATACCAAAACGGGCAGGACAGATCAATTTCAGTTTCCTCTACCGAACTCCAAGGTGAAGCCATTCTATGATAATGCCACTGGTTTACGTTACGAAGCAGAGGCTGTGAGACAGGCCATTAACGATGGTAAGACTTACCAAGAGTACTCAGTTTTAATACCAACTCATTCATTTGTGTGAATTTTTCATTCTCTTGAGCTCGCAAGATGTTTGCTGTTTATGATGACATGATAGGTTTGAACTCTTTTGAGGCAGTTTCTCAAACCTTATTTAAACATCCCAAAACAGAGTATTAAATTGCTGTTCTCCAATTGCCTATAATAGTCAGAATGCAAATTTCCACAACTATTTGAATTGCAAAGAAACAATACACCTAGGATGACTCATTTTCCCTTGCCAAAAAAATGGAAAAGAAAAAGTGAGCTGCTTTATATGTGTATAATGGCCATGCAATTTTGGCATGGCTGGACTGCCTTTAATAGACATGTAACCCTGCAGGAAGCTTGTCGAACCCTTCCATTTAAATTTAGAAGCCCTTCAAGGCGTGTAGTACCCGTTAAAGAACTTTCAACCAACATAATTATTGTGTAAAAGTATTGAGTGGCCCTGACGTTTCGACCCTAGCAGGACCTCAATTCAGAGGATGAACATCCTTCAGAGGATAAACATAATTATTCTTAACTACATTTTGGGTCTCTGTTTTGCTGCAGATGAAGTTGTATTTTTAATAGCTCTACGAGAGCTTGCTAGTACAGCGTATAAGAGAACTCGCTAGTGAAGGGTAATGTATGGAACTGGAGGAACAACACTAACTGTTCCATTCCATCCTTGTTGTCAAAGGTAAAGGACCGAGCACCCATCACCCCCATCCCTCAGGCTTGACATATGATAACCAGGTTACACTTCTTTTGAATTTTTTGTTACTGATCCAAAGTGGTCATTTATGTTTCACCACTTTTTGGGGAAAATTCTTTTCTTCATTGTGTATTCTTTTGCTTTTGTCTGCCAGGAAAAAAGGAACATCCACTCATGAGCCACGAAGCAAGTAAGAAGTTGTCAACTTTTGTGGAGATAGTTCGTAATTCTCTTGGATACGTGATTGAGGGCGATATAGCAAGTCAATTATCAATATCCAAATTATGATATGTCGGCTACCCAACCTCTGTGTCATTGGCTAATCATGATCTAAGTTGATGAATGAAGAGGTGAAATATTGAATTAGATACTGGAGGAAATATCTTGCCAAATTGCAACTTGTAAAAAAACATTAATCCAAAAGAAAAGTTTAACCATGCAAATTTCACAAATATGTTGGCAGTGTTCAGAGCCTCTCTGGACATGAATGTGGTCATGAAAATGATTGAAGGGTTTTCAAAAGGAGTGTTACCCCATCGTGTGAAACAATTTAACAGAGGGAGGAATCAGGAAATGTTTCACATTCAATAGAAATGAAATTAAATAATGTGCAAGTGTACTAAATAAAGACAGTACTATAATATTTAAATGTGAATTATGCATTTGTGTGAATTGAAGTGATTGACTAAGATATTAGTTGCAAGTTTTGTATGCAATTTATACAGAGAAAAGTGCCATATTTGTAGAAGAACTTCAATTTCAGTGTCTTTTCAAACAATTTCTTTCTTAACTTTTTAAAAATTCTCGAAAGTAGACAACTCAGAAAAGGTAACATCTCAGACAAGGAAAATGAAAAACTTCTAACGTTCGTCTTGTTGGGTTTGTGGGGGTGGGGAGGGGATGGGGTTTATTTTAACAGTCGAACGTTAAATAATTTCTCCTTCTGTTTATGTGTCATTTTTTTCTGTTATGCAGTTTCATTGGTTTTGCTTCTAGCTTCCATCTTTGGGTTAAATGCATGTTCACAAACTTTTATTTGAAGTATTTTACGTGATTTCTTTTCAAACAGTTCCAATGATATATACTAATAGTTTGTTATGCGCGCCAGAGTTAGTAATTGATTTAAAGAGTATTATCTGCAATAAATAATTGGGTATAAAAACAGTTTGTATGTTCTTTTCTGCAAATAATTTATGTTGGGATTGCTCTGTTTTTGAAATTTAGCTGTTTTCTAATCTTACAATGTAATTATTTTCCCCCTTTGTTACTTGCCCACTATACCTCCCACCCACAAGTTTTGAGTTTCTCCCATAATGGACTCATGTGTTTTAGGGAATGTTAATGTTTAAACTAAACATTAAAGGATAACGTTAGGCAAACTTCAAACAGTAACCACCGTCCAGTCAAATTAAAAAAGGAAAGAATCCAGGCCGGGTTGGGAGGTATGTTTCACTCCTTTCAATCTCAGAAAATAAGTATTGATGAGTCATCAGTCAAAGTGACTGAATTGCCAAGCTTACGCAAAAATTTAAAAAAAATTGGTTCTTCAGAGACTTGAAACAAACAATTAAAGGCATTGAAGACTCGCCCCCAAACCGCGTGCCGCCCTCTGAAAAAGTTAACTTTCCGTTACTTGCAAATGTTTTTTTTTTGTGTCTCTACAAAATGCAGACAGTAATGAAACGTGATACCCTGTTATCTTTATCTGGACCTGAGATGTCCATCGCTGCTATATACACTGTGTTGTGGGTATTGACCGTAGCTGCATGTATTGACTGTACACTAGTGTCTAATTACCGACGGTAGCAAGCTGTGTGTGTATTTTCTGGGATGGATGGTGGTGTCAGTAACACTTCTGTTACACCTCGTTCGATCTAGGTCAGATTACCGGCAACAGACGTTTCTTTGTGCGTGAGTCTTCAATCCTTTTGAAATTAAAACACGAATACCTGACGGTGCACCTCGCTTCAGATGAAGTTCCATATCTACTGTAGCCGATAAATACTATCATGACAACGCGTAATTGAAGCAATGATAGAGACTGTATAAACAGCGTGCGTGTGGATATCCTGTTTCTATTAGATCAAGGTTGGAACAATTCATACTGTCATTAGGCTGACGATCGCTTATTGTCCCAGTTCAAGTGGCTGTGTACCTGACTAGTAGGAGAGCCCGTGTGCGTACATGAACTCCCAACGGAAGTCAATTCTGAAGGAATCTTAAACTTATTTTATGGCGAAGCGCTAGATTTAACAAAAAAGCAGTTTAGAAATTCTTAGGTATAAAATGTGGATATTTAGTCCGGGCAAGCAGACAAAGGGTTGGTGTGCAGCTAGTTTTGTTCAAGATCGCGGGTATCTCTTTTCAGTATATGCTCGCGATCTCGAATATGTACTAGCCCGCCCTCTAATTACACCTCGTTTGGCTGTCTGTTCAGAGCACGCAGAGTCTATGGAAAAAATTAAGGGCGCCACCAATTGGCAAAGTGAAGGAGTCGGCCGTTTTATACAGCTATCGGAATATATAGGGAATGCCACTGAACTGTCTAGATCTAGAGTTTAGAATGCTAAACTAAATCCTCTTAATTCTAGCTCAAAACTTAAATGGTTCACGGGGTAGGATATGCCAGTTGAACACTTCTAGCCTATCTATGCTTTCAACGGCGGGCCTTGAAAGTGACGTAAATCAATGGAACGACTAATTGTGGTTCGACACTTTTCTTCCTTTGCTTTTCTTCGTCGGTTTCTGGCTTTGATTTGTGCTAATTTTCTTTTCGTTTTAATTTGTTTTAACTCCAAACTGTCTTCTTAGATTGTCTCTATACTTCCAACTTAAATACTGTCCAGAAAATTTCAAGTGAAAGGCGACGAGGGAGACAGAAATCAAGTTAATTACTCAGGTCTTAAGTTCAGATCGGTTTCTATCGACAAGTTGTGCTAAATATTGCATTCACCTACTGTGTTTGCGTGAAATTAAATACCCGAAAAAAGAAACAAGAATCGAGAAACATAAAATAATATGAATAGACACTCAGGTATTTACGCGATACCATCGTAAAACAATAGTTAAAAAAAAAAAGCCTCCTCGGGGAATCTGACCTAGGGCAAGAAAAAAAATAACAAGAGAATACAACTACATTGAGGTCATGGTTTTCACAGTACGTTAAACATCATCCCAGACTAATCGACGTGGGTCTTCCATTGCAAGACAGTTAGCCCATTTCTGGCTCGAAGGCCAGACTCTCAACGTATACGTACTATCCCGCACTGTCACCATATCCGCCCCATCTTGGGCCTATTCAACTACCCCATGGTCATTCCCATCCCTGTATAGACCTACTGTCGGTACCAACCTAAGAACATTATTTAGAAGAAAAACGAAACAATTGACTTTTTTGGTATACGTACCCCCCCCCCCCCAATCCCCCCACCCCGAAAAGCTTTTAAGACAACATGGTGACTGGTGAACATTTTACAAAACGTTATATTGTTAATTAAAACTCAACGTTGCATCATTTATCAAACGAAAAATATCCAATACTCGATATAAATCTGGCTTAGTTGTATTATCCGGGTGTAGTGATTTTTTTACTCCATTGTAAGACGGCCAGAGTCGGCAGCATGTACGATACATAGGTATCACATCACAATTAGAGTAGTACACGTCCGCCATTGTCGGAAAATGGCCCTTAAAGGCATTGAAGACTCGCCCCAAACCGAGTGCGGCCATCTGAAAAAGTTAACTTTCTGTTGCTTGCAATTAAGTGACGTTTTGTTCGTGTCGCTACAAAATGCAGACAGTAATGAAACGTGATACCTTGTTATCTTAAGCTGGATCTGAGATGTCCATCGCTGTATTGTTTGTTCACTGTGCTGTGGGTATTGACCGTAGCTGTATGTACTGACTGTACACTAGTGTCTAATTACCGACGGTAGCAAGCTGCGTGTGCATTTTCTGGGATCGATGGTGGTGTCTAACACTTCTGTTACACCTCATTCGAAACTAGGTCAGATTACCGGCATTAGACGTTTCTTTTTGTGCGAGTCTTCACACCCTATTAAGTGACCTATGGTATCGATTTATTTTGTCATTTTCTGAGTCATGATCATTCTTTTTGATGATTGGATGTTGAAGAGGATGATATAAACTACTGATTGACTAAAAATCTTGAGGATTGAAAGTCATTTAAGGTATTTTAGAAATCGTGGGTGAAACAAGAAGATTCCACAGCGACAGCTGGCAGTTGGGTTGGGGGGCACTATGATAAACTTTGAGCTCTTCTAGCTCAAAACTGGTCATGGTGGAAAAAGTTGAATGTGATGTGATAACCCAAGCCATCAGCTTTCATGTGGTGGGGTATGATATGGCAGTTGAAAACTTCAATGCTCTACCGGCATTGGAAAGTGACGAGTTTAGTGTGTAAGTCAATGAGAGCAATCAATTGTGGTGCGGCAACTTACGTTATTCAATGGAGTACGCGCTGCATTGACCTAGACATTGGCCAGGGCAGATGTGTGTTTGAACAATATCATGCGAGTCATGTCTGTAACTGACGATGTCACTGCATGCTGTACGTTGATTACATTCAACGTACCGGGATAACACTAATCTTACAAGTTACATGTGCAAACGCTGTATGCTCATATCTGAACATTGCTCGCATTCACGTTTACAATCACTGAATAAAAAAGTGGTAGTAAAGCAGACCGTGTCTAGGTAAATCCTCGCATACCAGGGTTCAAGTTTTCACAGGTAGGTTATACTAAAGTTATATTACTACTTGGTAATGGTAGCCTAGTTAATTTAGCCTTCAGTTAGTCTACTTGCATCAGTTTGTCTGTAACTTCACGCCTGGAAGGGCTATTCGGTAGATTCCTAGCTTGAGTCAGCTTTCATTTCACAGTTCACTGCATGTACACGCTTTCAACGTCAACTATAGGTTACAGTTAAGTTCAGATTATATTATATGATGTGTATGGTGATATGCATGATAAAGCCATGGAATCAAGTACCTGCATTTGTCACCTGTTTGTACTTTTGGTTCATTCGAGGGATCCAATTCTATCCGTAACCTAAGATAACCATAGGCCAATTGTCATTGACTCAAATGCTAACAGGTAATGTTTTGGGGGACACAATGCCTGGGACAGGGAGTCTAGCTGAGACCTAGGCCTATGCAGCATTAAACTAAGTTAACTTTCAGGTGTTTTAGTCTTTTAGGTCAGTAATTCTATCCTTATCTCCTGGAAAGTCAGACTTTCTACCAAAAAGATGAACAACTCATTCTGAAAAATGAATGTACTACACATCTTAGTTTGAGATGATGGAAATGCTAGTATCAATTTGCTCCCTCTAAGCCCCCTTAAAGGCATTGAAGACTCGCCCCAAACCGCGTGCGGCCATCTGAAAAAGTTAACTTCTGTTGCTTGCAAGTGACGTTTTGTTTGTGTCTCTACAAAATGCAGACAGTAATGTCTAATGAAACGTGATACCTTGTTATCTTTAGCTGGACCTAAGATATCCATCGCTGTATCGTTTGTACACTGTGCTGTGGGTATTGACCTCAGCTGTTTGAACTGACTGTACACTAGCGTCTAATTACCGACGGTAGCAAGCTGTGTGTGTATTTTCTGGGATCGATGGTGGTATCTAACACTTCTGTTACACCTCATTCGAAACTAGGTCAAATTACCGGCATTAGACGTTTCTTTTTGCGCGAGTCTTCACACCCTTTAAATTGAATCAATTTTTTCCTTCAAATTTAGATCCCTCTCCAGGGCAGTCATTAGCCACCATGTTTAACCCCTTCCCACCACCCTAAAAAAGGTAATTTGAACTCTGGCCATATAGGCATGGTCTGCTGTCCTAACCAGGAACTGAAGCAAGATTATTTTGTAAGACAATTCCACTCATAGTACGCCATGAGCCAGGAGCTAAGTTAGACCTCTTAACATATACCTGTCAACTCTACCCATTTTACTGTGGGACTCATTTTTTATGTCTCGTCTCACATTGGGATCTCCAAGTCTCCTGTAGAAAAAGCTTTGAACCTTACATTAAAATTAAAGGCATTCATTACTCGCCCCAAAACGCGTGCAGCCATCTGAAAAAGTTAACTTTACGTTCAGGCGCGTAGCCAGGAATTTGCGAAGGGGGGGGGGGGCGAAAATGTAGAA
>JAIPMN010001938.1:0-17006 GCA_020650975.1 Apostichopus californicus | reverse complement strand
TTTACCCTTCATTTGAGGATGATTACATTTACCCTTCATTTGAGGATGATTACATTTACCCTTCATTTGAGGATGATTACATTTACCCTTCATTTGAGGATGATTACATCTACCCTTCGTTTGAGGATGATTACATCTCCTCTTCATTTGAGGATGATAACATCTCCCCTTCATTTGAGGATGATTACATTTACCCTTCATTTGAGGATGATTACATTTACCCTACATTTGAGGATGATTACATCTACCCTTCATTTAAGGGTGATTTCATCTACCCTTCATTTGAGGATGATTACATCTACCCTTCATTTTAGGATGATTACATCTACCCTTCATTTGAGGATGATTACATTTACCCTTCATTTGAGGATGATTACATTTACCCTTCATTTGAGGATGATTACATTTACCCTTCATTTGAGGATGATTACATCTACCCTTCATTTGAGGATGATTACATTTACCCTTCATTTGAGGATGATTACATCTCCCCTTCGTTTGAGGATGATTACATCTCCCCTTCGTTTGAGGATGATTACATCTCCTCTTCATTTGAGGATGATAACATCTCCCCTTCATTTGAGGATGATTACATCTACCCTACATTTGAGGATGATTACATTTACCCTTCATTTGAGGATGATTACATTTACCCTTCGTTTGAGGATGATTACATTTACCCTTCATTTGAGGATGATTGTGCTAATGTATATCACAAGTGCATGAATTGACTCTTTTTATGGTAGAGATAGTCCTTCATTTAAGGCTCGTATGTAGAAATTGCATTTCAGTTGCATTCCCCCCATAAGTTTGACTTTTCAACTTGATCTAACCTGTTCTATTCAATATAACATGTGGACTGTAATTTAAGATACTTGAAGTCGAGAACATGCTGATGTCACTCATATGATAGACAGATGTAATGCTTGATGTACAACAGGCACTGTCATTGCTAATCATGATAGTAGGCTAATGTTATGAAATGTGCCTCCCAATCCCCTTGAAAAATGTTTGAATGATGACCAATATCATGCTCTGGTCTGTGGACAAGATATAGTATTAAGAGATGAAGAGTTATATGTGTTTGCAGATAGTTCATCAATTTTCTTCGATACAGAACCCTTACCTAGTGTGCCAGATGCTTGGGCACAGGGTTCTGTGCCTTATCAGGCACTCCCTCCAGTCTCCCCAACCATGTCAGAGCATGATACAGAGGTAACATCCATCAGTAGGATATCTAACCCTGAGGTCTTGGAGGACCTCCCTAGCACCCTGAATGAGACTGGGACTGTTGAAGAAGCAGAGACAGAGACAGACAGGAGTCAGGATAAGAAGATAGAGGAGGCAGAAGAAAAGGAAGATGAAATTATTGAAAATAACAATAATGAGGAAATCATTGAGGTGAGCTTCCTGAGTGAATGTCAATAAAACAGAACATAACATGCTGTGGTGTTAGTAAACTTCCAACAGACACAGAGCAAATAAGCATATAAAAGACTATGCTTATTTGTTAATAGATCAAGAGGCATTTTATGTTGTCTTGTTTAAGAGGGGTAGGGTTGCAATATTTTCTCGCCTGTTTTATTCAAGTGTTCCATTTTCACTCTTTGCCAAATCTTTAGAGAGTGCACAAGGTCTTATTTTCTGCTCAGGGGTTTTGTTTTAGTAGAAGACAACAGTCTTGTGAAATCACTGCTGCACAATACAATGAATTGTGTGGAAATTTTGTCTGATTGATTATAAAAGCAAGAGAATGTAATAGGCTTAGTGGAGGAACCAGATAACAGATAACAAGACTATTTCTGCATTTGGGGGGGGGGGGGTGGGGAACAGATGCCCATATAACCCCCTCATCAATGTGCCTGTGCAACAGAAAAATTAAAAGATGAGGGTGTAATTAGTGAGTAATGAAGTGAACCAAGATGAAGCAGAAGATTTAGAAAGACACTAATGATGAGAAAAGTGAACTTAAACGCATTACCCATAAACCTTGTAATTTTCACAGGATTGCTTTGACTAGGTTGTTAAAGAATCTTATGCGTCCATACAGCAATACATTGGTGTACCATTTGATCTTATAACACTATCTTAAAAGTGGGATAAAACATGCTTTTGGCCCCTCCCTGGTTGTGAAAGATACAGGGCCTGATGTGTTTTAGCTGGCAATATACGCCTATGGCATAAGATCACTTCAGCTCAAATGCCATTGGATTCCCCTTTCATCGTCTCATTAATTTGATACAGTGTGAGGAATTTATGTGGTTAGCATTGAAAGTACAAGTCTGCAATGCAAAGTGCCTTTTAAAACAATGAGTTGATCATTTTTAAGAATCCTTACCACTTCTGTGTCCTCCATATTTTTCAATGCTAACCATTATGCTGTATCATTGGTAGCCTCTAACCTTTATCATTGGTTGCCACAAACCTGTATCCATAAACCCAAACAAGAAATAAAATGAGTCAGTGGTAGTAGCATGGACACTTCGAAGTTCGGACACCTAAGCCTTAAAACACCCCAAAACTATATCTTCTGGTATAAATCACCTGAAAATATACTTGATATGGTGGGAGAAGTTTGTTATATTACGATACACGGCCAAACTTTCTTTCCTGCAAACTGTTTTCACGTTGTATTCCAAGAAGATTCTTCGTGATTGTGGAACTGGTATTTCTTTGCTAGAGTATTGCGAAATTCGGACACTGGTTCCCACAGTGTGGCGCTGGTGATAAAATTGGTGGCGCAGTTGCTCTTTCAGTAATTATAACAGACTTCATATATCTCCGTCATTTTATCGACAAATATGTAAGTACTTTCTTGCACACGGGTCATTTTGGGGAGAAAATAACTGTAGCTTTGTACTTTTTGGTAAAATTTGGCTCTTCCTGTAGGTTGTCATGGTGAAATCTTGTATTTCTTAGGGGTGTCCGAACTTCGCAGTGTTCCGAACTTCGCAATACTGACTATACTAGTAGGACTACATAGCAGGAAAGAAAAATGGGTCTGTAATAATATTACTTAGTAAATTATTAAATTTGGCCAGATTAAATCTTTCACTGTCATCCATCATGGTAAAGAAACAGGTTCACAAGAAAATGAGTCAAAGAAGTTTCATCACTGCATAAAATGCCACCTGAAATTACATTTACTATAATGTCTTCTTTTGTAGCATGAAATAATAAATATTTAGAAAAGTTTTGTTGTTTTTGTATCTTGCAGGAAAAGAAGAAAGACAATAAATCAAGGAAACCCAAGTACAAACCTTATAGAGGACCCATCAGATCAGCAGGGGTGCGCTCTATAAACAAGCCACTCGACGAAACAGAAAAGGAGTTAATGGAAGCCGAGATTAGGGCCAAGGGTGGCCTTAGTCCAGTCAAAAAGTCTGCATTGGACTACATGCCATCTTCATGTCATAACATTCTAAAGGTAAATGAAGAAATAGTTTGGATAACAAGATAACAAATACAGTGTAAGGCGAGTGATCTAAATGGGCCATAAAATACCTGAAGACCTTCCGTCCATGAAATTGTTCACTGGTTGGTAAAGCCTAATTATTTCTGTGGCCTGATATAGGTCAGGTCTCACTCATTTTATCCATCATACTATGTGTCCATGGAAATTAAATGACTGCACAAATGACAGAAAATTGTCACAAGCAACTGTGTTTACAGTTTGAACTCATTTCAGGGTTTGCAGTAATGTTCTTGTATGGTAGGGAAGAGTCTGCATGCAACAGCCCCTTGTCTTGCACAAATTGACTTTGCTACCAGGCTGCTCTGTTAAATTTGCTTCTACTTGCTCCTACTGCTAGGAAGATCTGGGGCTACAATTAGGGTTTAAGTTGTAATGAGCTATGCATAATGACTAGACTATCTCCTTGTAACATATGTGACTCATATGACCATATAACTTGCACATGGCAGTTGTTATTGTTAGCAATAGGTTTGATTTCATTCCTCACTGATGGTTACACAGCACAAATATGTATCCTTTGTCAGATTACATATAACTGGAGCTGATTTATGGAGAGCTTAACCCTCTTTGCCATAACATTTTATGGGCTATGCTCACATTAAGATGACTTGTTACATCGTGTGGTCATTGCAATTGATTATGACAGTAATATTCAAGGAGAACATTTGTAATGTGGCTTGTCAGTTTGAAACACTTGTAATTTACTTGAAAAGGAAAGTTACATTACTTAACTTCTTTGCAAAATGATCTATTTAGGTACAAACAGGAAGGCCGCCAGGCAGCAAAGATGTAACCTACGATGATATGGGTAATGTGGTGGCAGTGTTCAAGCTAGATCCAGAACAGCTACCATCTCATAGGTAACTCTCATGCTATTACTTCCTTAATATTTACTAATGCTGATCCTTGTGCAAGGGAACAACATATCTTATGAGAAAGTAATTGATGTTTTACACCCAATGCGGTACTACATCTTGACATATTATCATACTGGACAACACTACTTGTTTTCTTTGCTTATGCCAACCTTCTTCAAATGATTCTAACATGTTTTCATAAGGTAGACTACTGGGAGCAATCTCTAAAGTTATATAAATTTACTTCACCTTCTTCAAATGATTCTAACATGTTTTCATAAGGTAGACTACTGGGAGCAATCTCTAAAGTTATATAAATTTACTTCACTTACTTACCTGTCTCACCAGAACAACTGCACTCTCCCTCTACCATGTCTAGACCACCTGCAAATTGCAAAATGGCATATTACAATTAAATTGTAGCTCTGTGTGTTCATGAAAGTGAAATTTTCCATAGTAGAACATCTTTTCTACATTAAGAGCAGGATTCACAGTTCTGACACTGACTTTCCTGAGGTACCCATTTGTTGTGTAAAGATTTTAAATCCTGATTGATTTTGTTTCTATATTGATTCATTCATTATATTCAGCATCGATTGGTGGCAGTGACAGTAGTTGATATGAGACTGAAGTGACAAAGGGAGTGACATTCTGTTGCTGCTGAGAATGTCTACTATCCATTATGTTAGAATGACTGTTTAATACTTCCATTTTGCTTTTCTTTAATAATATGTCACCAGCAAAACTGTCTTCATTGCTATATTTGAAAATAAGACAGAATTACAGTTCTATATCAAATCATCAACTTTACTTCACATCCAGCATAGACCATTGTATGTTACTATGCATGAAAGATGATGTGATTTCACCTTGTTTCTACATCTTTGTTTAGAATTCGCACCAAGTTTACAGTAATAGATCCAGCTGTGGAGGCAGCTCAAGCCAGATTACAAGCTATGAGAACTGGAAGACATTACATAAACACTCCATCAGTCAAACAGGTCAGAGATAGAAGTGCACAGCAAGGTAAATACTAATCAGATTATATTCATGATGGATGTTATCATTGCTGGTAGATATATAGTTCTATGCCATTCATGATGGATGTTATCTATGCTGGTACATATATAGTTGTATGCCATTCATGATGGATGTTATCTATGCTGGTACATTTATAGTATATATAGTTGTATGCCTTTCATGATGGATGTTATAAATGTTGGTACATATACAGTATATAGTTGTATGCCATTCATTATGGATGTTATCATTGCTGGTACATATATAGTATATAGTTCTATGCCATTCATGATGGATGTTATCTATGCTGGTACATATATAGTATATATAGTTGTATGCCTTTCATGATGGATGTTATAAATGTTGGTACATATTTAGTATATAGTTGTATGCCATTCATTATGGATGTTATCATTGCTGGTATATATTTAGTATATAGTTCTATGCCATTCATGATGGATGTTATCTATGCTGGTACATATATAGTATATATAGTTGTATGCCATTCATGATGGATGTTATCTATGCTGGTACATATATAGTATATATAGTTGTATGCCATTCATGATGGATGTTATCTATGCTGGTACATATATAGTATATTATAGTTGTATGCCATTCATAATGGATGTTATCTATGCTGGTACATATATAGTATATATAGTTGTATGCCATTCATGATGGATGTTATCTATGCTGGTACATATAATGCACATATAGTTGTATGCTATTCATTATGGATGTTATCTATGCTGGTACATATATAGTATATAGTTGTATGCCATTCATGATGGATGTTATCTATGCTGGTACATATATCGTATATAGTTGTATGCCATTCATTATGGATGTTATAAATGCTGGTACATATATAGTATATATAGTTGTATGCCATTCATGATGGATGTTATCTATGCTGGTACATATATAGTATATATAGTTGTATGCCATTCATAATGGATGTTATCTATGCTGGTACAAATATAGTATATATAGTTGTATGCCATTCATGATGGATGTTATCTATTCTGGTACATATATCGTATATATAGTTGTATGCCATTCATTATGGATGTTATAAATGCTGGTACATATATAGTACAAATAGTTGTATGCTGGGATATATGGTTGAAAGCAATTATTAGTTCAACATGTTGAAAGGTGCTGTTTTCAATGGACATCAGACATGCATGAACATAAAATCATTTAGAGAGCTTATGGTAGGAATGTTGCAAAAGATATGTCAAAATAGTCTGTTACTATTTAAAAGAACAGATCTGTTAGCTTAGACTTGGCACACTATCATAGCAATCATAGATATCTTGTATAAAAAACAAGAAACATTGTTATCATTGAGGCTGTTTGGATCCAAAGCAGAACTTGATAGACCTTGTTTGAAAGATATCTACAAAGCAAAAATTAATTGTCTTACAATTGAAATCTATCTCTGTTTCCAAGTTTGAGTCTCACCGTAGTTTTTTCTGTTGTTCTTTCATGGGGAGTCCACCTGCACAAGCTCCATTTCTTTTAGACCTCCTTTCTGTTCATAAACTTAAGCTTTATGTTTCTACATTTCTAAGCCTGCTCTTTGTTTGTATCTATTAAATTTGTAATCTTTCTGATTGTGTGTTTCTGTTCATGACTAGAAATATATCTTGGATCTTGAAAACAATATAAGCAAAGGTCATTGTACATAAAGCAACCAATCTAACTGAATATCATTTACCTACTGTAAAGTTCCCCTCAAAACTGTAATACTGACACTCTTATCATTTGTATTTGTATTCCTCTCTCACAGGAACAGCAGCAATGACAGTGCGGACCAATGTAACAAGTGTTGCAGCTTCAAGTTCAACCACAAGGAAAACAAAAGATGTAAATGATGGTGTAACACCTCTGCCCCCACCCCTGGTAAGTCAGCCCTTAATAGTTAAACATCCTTCACCCAGGCCTTGTAAGTCAAGCATAGAAGTATAACAACCTTACCCCACCCCTGGTCAGTAACAGATAACAGCCTTCACCCAACCTAGGTATGTTAGGCCAGTAATGGTATAAAACCCTTCCCATTCTTGGTTAGTCTCCTGGTAGAGTCATCACACCTTTTTGTTATTACATTTTCCACATCACTCTGTCCTCCCCCCGTCCCCCCCCCCCCCCATTAGTGTACCCTTAGAGCTGTTCTTATCCCTTATGTGAAGATGTAACCTTTGGTGGGACTCCTCATTACTTCCTGATTCCCATTGTGAAAAAGAAGAGAAATATTCTGTAATTGATTCCTTACCTTATCCCTCACCCTTTGTTTCCTAATTAAATGTATCTAACCCATCATGTGCTGCATTATTTGTTTCTTTCTAAATCTCATTTTAAAATGTAATCACACAAATTAATTTGTGTATAGATGGATAGTGTTAGAAAACGATTGGTATAGTACAGCAGACTTGGAGAACTTGACCACTTGCACCATTGTTGCACCTTACTTATTATCTTTGTGTATGTATGTAATTTCATATATATAACTGCCTCCTTACTTAGTTTTAGTCCATAATTTATGTCCATATTGAGCATGATATTACAGATATGATTGTCTTTTGTCTTAGTATCACAAGTTATTATCATTTGCATGTTCTTTTTATTGTCACACCACAATTTGTTATTTTCAAGCTTTTCTCCTTTACAGATTGAATCAATGGAGTTATCACCAGGAGTAACTGTTAGGGAAGGCAGTCGTTTCAAGCAAGGCCCAAGGCTAGCCATACGACAGAGTGAAGTAACATCTGGAAAGATCCGATCTTTACGACCTTTAGTTACATTGGACAATAAGGGAGTTGCTATTTCAGTTGGGGACATTATTGGCTCCCAGTCTCCTTCAGTTAGACCCCTTAATCCCAATGGTCCTATACCTCCTATCATCCCAAGACACAGTTCATCACAAGAAAATCTTGTTGAGTCATGAATGTCTTGAAGAGAAATTAGCAATGACTTAACACTGGAATGGAATGAACATTCTGAAGTTGGATTCAGGATTGTTTGTTGAAGCTATCATTTGTAAAGTGCCTTGCATCAAACATTTGTGTTGCTCTTTTTCATTATGTTTTTTGTTAACTAATTATTTACAAAAAATTGTTTCTTAGTTAGCATGTCAAGTGTTACATGCAACAACAGACTTAATTCTACACAGAGAACAAGTTTGCAGCAACTACTTTCACACAAAAATTTCACAACAAAATATTAATACATGAGCAAGGTTTGAGTGTTTGTATGTCAGCATTAATTCAAGTTAGGATGCTGTCACACATGATGGTCAAGCTTGCGAGACAACCAGTCCTCCTCAAATTCACTTGAGCATTGATAATATGTTACTTGATAGCACAAACTACCCCAAGTACTGCCATTAGGATTCATACTTGAGCGCAGCTAATTAATTGACCAGCCACCGTATGATTGTAACACAAGTGCTCACTACTTTCCTGTGTGAAGACAAATTTGGCTTGACCACTGAAATAATGCACTGTGTGTTTAATCATGAATTTGTGCAGAGGAGCGTTCAGTATCGGGTAGATATTCAATCTCCCCTGTTTTTGGCCAAAACAGGATGGTATCTGCTATAGGCAGGGAAGATCATAATGCAATCCAGCCAGTAGGGAACAGATCAAACTTTCAAATAATCACTTTGTATGCAACAGTTTCTTCTGACCAAGTACTTAAAGAAATAACCTTGCTTGTAGGAAAGGTTAACCTTGTTTCTGTTTGGTGACAGGAATCAACCTATTGCAGTCATAACAGGATAGCAGTATTAGTAGTTTTGCCGGTTATCTATCAAGGCCATTTTCCAAAGGCTTTCATAAAATCAGAATTGAATAAGCATACCTATACTAAGTAATTTAATTTAAGGATTTGCATCTTATGGTAGAGACTTTCCACGGTATGAGTTTCTTCATAATGGCCTTCCAAGTGTTGTTAGTTTTAATATTGTGAATACAAGTATTAATAGATCAAGGATTATGCAGTGAATCCACACACTATTACCAGAGGGATTACTATGTCGTCATACATACCATTTTAATGTGTAATAAAGGATATTGTATTAAACCATATGGTGTGCTTTGTTTTTATTGCTTGTTTATATGTTAGAAGCCAACATTGTGAAGCAAAACACTGTACTCATTGTTTATTTCGTCACATAATTCCCCCAGCTCTTTGAAGCCAGGGATGAGTCAGGGATAAGCCAGTTGCAGACAATCTGAGACAGAACCCTATGTCTAGCCATCCTTGAGTAATTGAAGTTAAAACCCTCTGCAAACCAGTGGCGGGAGCGTCCATACAGTCAGAGGGGGAGGATGCCCCTCCCCCTGACGGACTCAAATGGAGTGCTGGCGCCCTTTTCAGCTTTTCACCACTTTTTACTTATTCGCGATTATTGACTTTTTATTGCGCTCTCAAATACCTATTGACATTTGTCACATTTTGTTGGTGTAATTTCCTGACAAAATGGCGACGACACCTATTTATTCTTCGTTTATCTGCAAATTAGCAAGGCCCAGAAAGAGTCATTTCCGGCGATCTAGGAAGTATCTTTACTCAAAAAATGTCTGTACCCTCCGCGTCGACCTGTGGTGGCGCTCTGCTTAGGTAGTGTCGAAAGCGCCCCTACAGACCATTCTCGCCCCCCTGACCAATACCCCTAGCTCCACCACTGCTGCAAACTCAAGTACATGTGACTTCAACAGTCTTTATGTCATACATTCACATCAAATGTTTCAAAGAGTCATTTATTAGTGTATGATCTATTCATGGAGTTTTCCTCAGAAGGTCACATATTTGAATGATATAGATACCTGAATTTCCTTCATTTGGGCAGTTCCGTAAACTAGTAAACCTTTTCACCAAAACTTAAATTGCAGCTAGTTTATGGGGATTGTTAAGTTATAACATGTAGAAGTGCCTTTCTTAGACCAGTTTAATGTTTTAACACTTTCACACTGGCTTCGGGGCTGCTTTCTCCGTCTTTTCTTTGTTCTAAGACAGCAGCGGCGTGCGCGAGATGGTAGGGAGGGGGGGGGGCACGCCCTCCACCTACGACCGAGGAAATGGTTCAGTCGGGAAATTTTGCATTCTGCCTGGGAAGAATAGGACCACTACTTTGGGTGTACCCACGCCCCACCCTCCCCACTCCCTCTTTCTTCACCTCTCTCTCTCCCAGGCTTTCAACCTTATACATTGCGTTTAGGGCAACTTCTATAGACCTAACTTATAGTCAATATATGCCTTGGCCTCAGTATGCACCATTGGACGTCTAAATTGTTTCCCTACATAGGAGACGGATTCAATGACCCCAGGGACAACCCCTCTTCAATATGAAATACTTCAATCCCCTCTGGCCCTACCATAAAGGTTCTTAGTCATTCGGGAAAGTTTGAATTTATATTATTTATTAGCACAAGCTTCTGTTTAGAGCTTCTTAGTTAAAACCTAAATTACAGTCTACATATGCCTCAGAATACACCATTTGACTACTAAATTTTTTTTTTTTTCTGGGGACAAACATACACTAAATGTAAGATTGGCTGCTGAAATTGGAATCTATTTTATAGGTCACGAGAGTTGAACAAGCGCTAGTGCGCGTCATTCCAGTTGTTTTTCGTCCCTTTGCCTCTATAAAGTGTCATTGAAGGTCCTGAGAAATTGGCCTATCCTTCAAAAGTCAAAACAGTATATTTTGGTCGTTCCCATGGAGCGTTTATTAGCAAAGAGAAACACACTGATATAGGTTGCTGTCAAGAAATGGAGATTTGCATTTTCTGATCTTCGTTTTAGAGACACACCCCCCCCCCTCCCTCTCCAGCACCACCATAGGAATGTCTAAAAGTGGAGATATAAACACGGTGACCCTACAAAACCGGCTTCTGAACTCGGGACCGGTAACGGCACCGGCCTCCCACCCCCACCCCCACCCCCCCCCCACACACAAAACATTAGGTCTTCGTTTTATAGGTCGCCGTTCAGGCACACCCTCAACTGTGTGGAGTTATGCTGGGTTATTTCCATATGTATGCCTATACGAATTACAATCCAACTCAGTGAGCATTGTTTTGGCCTTCAGACTCAAGAGTACAAGCAAATTATATATGTTATGACGATTCCAATAGATGGGTTAATAGTGCTTTCATTGTAGGCTATCATATTATTAAATGACAAAAGAAACCGGCGCGTATTATTTTCGTTGTGTGGGTGCTACGGTTGAATGATTCTGATAGGGTACAACTTAACACTACTAGTATATAGGCCTACAGCAATATTGAAGTTTACAACAGTACAGTACTAGTACTGCTTCTGTATGCATAAAATGCTGTCTATACGTGAGCCATTTTTCTTTCTTACTTTGGTATTAACATTGGGTGGTAGATATTTCTCAAAAGCCATACAGAGATAGGATCAAGTTGAATGTAGGCCTACATTGGAACAAGGTTTCTAAAATAATTGGAAGTATTTTGAAAAGGTATACAGCATATGCTGCTGCTACTGTGATAGTGTTGATTCACAGAAGTCCTCGGTGTTGAATGTATCAGCATGCTACAATGGACAGAGCAACACGCTTAGAGTTGAAAAAGCTACTCGTTCTTGTGGTTATTATATCTGCTACTGGGATCGTCCTCCAAATATCAATGGTGAACAATATTATGGATGCAAGATATTCACGCATTCTGCCTCACATCACCAACCAACTCAGAAGAGAAAACGGTAAGTATATACAGGCCCAATATTAATATGGCCACAGTCATATCAATATCTTATCTCAGCCATGTAGGGCACTAAATTGGACCGGTGCTGGTTGGGCGAGGGCTTGGTCGGACCCCATTTTCGCCTGTGTACGCTATAAATCTCACTCGACCATGGCACTTTAATTTGGTCCGCAGGTAATATTCCGCCCTTAGGTCATATATGACATTGTTATCGACGGAAAGCTTTCCCCAGTGGCGTGCACAAAGGTTTAGAGTATTGTACATTTTGTTTGTTTTTATTTGTGAAAGAACACACCTCCCTCCTTCTTTATACAGTCAACAGTTCGATTTAGAGAAGCAATATGCGTATAGTTCTGTCTTATCCAGCATGCCGGGTGTGTGTGTGTTCACCATAAAAGAGATTATTGAATGATAGCGGGTTACCTAGCTATGTCAATTATTATTATTTAGAGAGGGACGATTAGTTGTTGTATAAGTTACTTTATTTCTAAATTTGACTGATTTTTAGATTTGATATTTTACCTTTCGATTCCTTCCTTTAGGTCAGATTGTTGGCCGTAGAGTGCTCCGTACTCACACAACCTACTCTGGTAATAACTCTTTTGTAATTATGCTCACCAACCTATCTCTACAGAGCAACCAAACTCTGGATGATATTTTACTAAAGGTTTGTATATCACGTTGGTTTATATCTGTCCGACTATCACTTTACGATAACTTAACGTTCACATATAATAAGTATTTTCATGAACCCAAGTGCACATGCTTGAAATGAAACTGTAGTCGTGAAGAAAGAAATGATAACGTTCAAGCTGTTGATGCTCAGATTTACCTTCATTTCTTCCCTTTATATTTTCTTTCACAATTCTCCCCAACACTTTGCCTTGCCGTTCTATACCCCGCCCCACCACCATCCTTCTGGTTGTACAGTTAACACCAACAACCTTTGCAGTGTACTGAATTCAATTTGAATGAATTGTGGCCGAAAGAATGTTAAAACAGCATTGGTGTGAAGTGTATTCTGTTAAAGATATAAATGAATATGTGGCTGTGAAAGATGGGAATAACATGTTTTACCGATATGGAAGTTTATAGAATCAGGGAATTACAGGACTCTGGTAACATATACAGTAATTGACAAACACAGTCTCTCTATAATTGGTATTTAAAGACAAGTTATGTGAAGCAACTCAAGCAGTGAGTCACTCACAGCATAACGGTACTCTGTCAAACTGTTTCCTTCTCATGCTTCACAGAATAAATCACTGACCTCAAAAGAATGGCTGTACTTAATGGAAACGAGACAAATGATACGAACTGATCGCACAAAACGGATATGCGCGCAGCTCAATCTATCGAAATTCACCGCAGAGGAAATGCTTGAGCGCAAGGGATTACGCGCAACTTTTTACTCCAACGACCCATATAAAATCACATTTAGCGTTGTCAAGAAAGCAGCTTCGAATAACTTTGAAAACCTTTTCAAAGAATTAGGAGGTCTGACCAGATTATTTATGTTGCCAGATGACATGTGTAAACCACGATTGGAATCTTACACGAAGGTTCTCTTCATCCGCCACCCATTGTCACGTGTTCTCTCTGCATATATTGATAAATTTGTTCTTCATCATATCGACCACTTCATTGGCATCGGAAGAAACATAATATATTCACATCGTAAAAATGTTAGCAAACAGGAACGGATTGCAGCGGCGAAGAAAGCAACAGACGTGAAATTCAAAGAGTTCATCGAATACATAGCTGGTGATCCCAAGCACAGAAAAAATACACACTGGAACAACTATTGGAAACATAACAGAGTATGTGAAATACAGTATGACTTTATTGGTAAGCTTGAAACAATACGCGATGACGTTAAGTATATGTTGTATAAACTAAAAGTGGACAATCTAACGCAACTGGACATACCCAGAGCTTATATGACCTACCACGGAGATCGGGATAAACTTCGATCTTACTATCAAGATATATCCAAAGGACTCTTAAGGCAATTTTTTTCTGTATATAAAACTGATTTTGAGCTCTTTGGTTACAGTATGGACCTACTAGGCCATAGTATTTGGTCGTAACATACGCTTTTAAATATATACCTTTAAGTATGTATCAACTCACTGAAGAAAACGACTTGTGCATTATATTTTCTCTGAGTCGAACTGATACTGAACATGCTTCGATGAAGGCATGAAAAGGAGATCGACAACTCAGCTAGGATCCGTCACAAGTTACGATATATATCTGCTTCAATGACGGATTGACTTTCATGATAGTTACTATGATGTTCTCTCGTTTCTTAACTGACGTATACTCTCCACAGTGGAATATGTAAGAATGCGATAAAGATCTTTTAGAATAAAGTTCAGGAAAACTGCATTTTCGAATGATCGTATTGTTATTTAACAAGGTTTCCTATGTACGGTTAAAGTTCTACATTGCCAAAGCTATTTGTAACAAATTATCACGTGCATTTAACTGCAAAGAGCTGCATAAAATAGTGCTGAACTCTTGTTTTGATCTAATCCCTACATGTAATGTACTATATGAACGAGATATTGAAACTTGGTGAATGGATGTGTGTCCATTAGTGAGGGGGGGGGGGGCGGGGGCGGGGTGCCATATAATATAGTATGGGGTGGACAAGGGCGTGGAAGTGTCAGTGAAATCAAAAGTCGGATTCAAATCAATGCCCCAAGTCGATTTCAAAATTGGAGCCGAATTCAAATGAAAGTATAAGAGAATAAACAAAAACAAGTTGAAAAAGAAACAGATAATTCTCTCTGATTTTCTACATTTCCTATATTTTGATAATATTAGGCTAACAAGATGCTACAGCTCCCGCGGCCCTTTATACCACATCCGCTAAAATTGAATAACTCTCAGAAATATATTTCTGTGAATTAAACTAGCTTCAAGAACATGAAAAATATGCAAACACGGCAGCTGAAGTTCCCATGCATGTATCTCCAACAGGGCTTGGAACGCATTCCAGAGAACTGTAATTCCTCTTTCTGACAAGTGTTTGTGTGCTTTGAAGATGCTACGAGGAACAAGAATTATCATCAAATGCTTCAGTTGTGTTCGCTCTCTGCACCTACCAGGGCATTAAAATACATTCCAGAGAACTGTAATTCCTCTTTCTGACAAGTGTTTGTGGGCTGTGAAGATGCTACGAGGAACAAGAAATATCATCAATTGCGTCAGGGGTGTTCGCTCTCTGCACCTACCACCTACCTACCTTGTTGAGTAAATCCTTTTTGTGGCATGTAATCTTAATTTTTCTAAAAATGATATACCTTCCGGGGACTTCGCCTCACCCAGTACTGCCCATCCAATAACATTTGCAGTTGTAATTATAAGACAAAATTGATCTTTTCCTGGTTTAATTGACAAAACGTTGCTGAGCCAGTCGCAAAAACAGGTAGTCGGTCTCGAAATTGTCCTTCACGCCCCATAAAGAATGGTTACTGAACGACCCTGATGGGTGGGATTACCATTTTTGAGCAGGAGTCAAAAAGTAACACGTGTGTGGGTGTATTTGCGTATATATGTATCATACGAAATAAATCTATCTATCTTCAATCTTCTCCGGTCTTCTTTATATAATCTCCATACACCATCCTATGAGCAGCCACAGCAAAAATTAGTTTACAAACATTTTAATTTCAAACATGCTTTGTGGGGAGGGGGGGGGTAGGTGAGCCCATTCCATTGTTAAGTGGGTGTCTAAACGTTTATGAGTGTCGTACACACTAAAAAGTTACAATAGGAAGCAGACTTTATGTTCGGTTATATGTTTACTATGAGAACTCATTTTGAACACAATTTCCAGAACCAAGAAACACGCCTACTTCTTCTTTGTTATTTAATGGAGGGATGAGTTGATAAAGAATGCCGATGTCAAATCGCGTCAAAATGCAAAATATATGGATTTCCACGAACGACTGGCAGTGTAAAGTCAATGGCCTGTCCGAGTCTTTGCTTTTAAAAAAAAATAACATTCGCCATTTTGGTTGAGTGTAGACTGTTAGTGTACAACTGAATTATGCTTAGGCATTGAGTTAATTGGATGATCTTTTATGGGGACACCTACAGGTATATGGGCTTACTGGCTCTACTTTTTTTGATTGGAGCTTGAATGTCATATTTTTGGTGTTGCATATATTTCACCAAATCCACCAAAACAAAAGTTTAAACCATACGAGCCAATACAACATTTGTATCTGTGTGGGTGTGTGTATGTGTGTGTGACTCCCTTGGCTCGTAAACACGATAACTCAACAATGGCAAGTTGGATTGAAATCATACTTAGTACATATATGCGCCATACTAAGTAGAAGAACCCTGTTGATTTTGGTGCTCATCTCATGAATATTAATAAGGTCACGGGGTCAAACGTAAAAACCTTCAAAAGCTAATAACTCCGCAACCAAAAGTCCGAATTTATTTAAACTTAATAATAATATGTAGGTAGATAGCAGGTATATGGTGATATATGTTGAAGTTGATATTATGTATATTTGTTAGGGGGCGGGGCTTAAATTGATTTTCACTTGTAAACACGGTAACTGAATAACTAAAAATAAGTTGGATTGAAGTCATACTAGGTTATATATGTTCAAGTTGATATTATACATATTTATTAGGGGGTGATTCCACGCATGGTTTTGAAAAGAAATAAAAAAGTCACGATTTTGGCCAAAATTGTAGAAAATAATCATCAAAATTGATTAATCAAAATGAAATCATAATCAAAATCATAATCATAATCAAATTGAGAAAAATCATTTTATAGCCTTACAAAATGATGAAATTTGGCCGAAAAATGACACTTCTCGAATTTCAGTTGGGAAGCACATTTCGGATTCCCGTAGCTCATAAGCTGCTTTTCATGAAGTT
>JAIPMN010001937.1:0-24066 GCA_020650975.1 Apostichopus californicus | reverse complement strand
CTAGTAGTTGTTACTCAGAGTTTCACGTATACTTTTCATATTTGTGTAAATATATGTATATACAGACGTTCAATCAATGTCTGTTTCCCTTTCCAAAAAGCCTAAAGATGTAGATGATGGGTGATGCGAAGAAACACACATATTATATGCATTAATAAACTTAAAGCGTCAATCTCGCGAACTGACCTCTCTTGTTTATGACTTTGCGTTCACCCAACAAATAAAGTCAATCGATTATCCGGTATATCTTATTATGGATTCATCATCTGGTTCAGAGAACCTTTCTTAAACGAATGAAAACTGTCGAGAAATAAGTCACTGTGCGTCTATAGTTTGTGTATGCATTATAATATTTTCACATGTAAAATGTACAAAAAAGTAATATCATACAGAGCATTGACGCGAATCTTAATTTGTCATTTTAGATGTTTCAGATAACCTTCATGTGTTATTTTACCAGAGCAGGAGATTTGTGGGGGAAAAAGCAAATTTTCCCCTATAAATTGTTATGAGTCAATTATAGAAATTCAATGTTCAGGCAGAAAATGGCGATTACAAATCTCATTAAGTTTTGTTCTTGTCTCCAAGAGAAACGAGTGTTTTTCCCCACGACGACCATTTATTTATACAGCAAGCGTAGTTAAAGACTAACCTATGAACGGCTATGCCGTCTGTAATTAATGAGTGGGTGTTTCTTTCCTCCCCAAGTGTGACAGGTGGAACAAACTCTTAACATTGACTTCAATTCCCATTTGGACTTTTTATTATCCGTTGGTCAGTTTTAAAGATAAATGTTCCAAGCCGAAAAAAAAAGAAAACAAAATCACATCCAAAAAACTCTGCAACATAAGATATAATAATAACAATTCGTTTCCTTCCGTTGTTTTAAATTCAATGAACCAGTTTCTCATTGAAAATATTCGTGAATTATCGAGGTGACATATAAATACCTCTGTTAGTTTCATTTCTCATACAAGCCTCTCGAGTTGAAACATCAAAAAATAAAAAACCGGTAGTAATTGGTAAATAAATCAGAGGCTAATATTGTCCTAATTAGCTTCCAGTACTAAACAAATGTTAAGGCAGGGGAGTTTGAATTGCCTAAAAGGGAGTTTTTGACACTTATAAATGTACAAACACTCAACAATTTAGGTAGGTTGAGTCATAAATTTATCACATACCCCATTTAGACCCTCAAATCTACCACATCGATATTTCCTTTCGATGAAACTTTAAATAAACAAATTCGATTGATTGTCCAACAACGGTTAATGGAAAAATTGACAAAGATTGAAGTTCATTAGTAGGAAAAATG
Source organism: Apostichopus californicus (assembly GCA_020650975.1). Lineage (NCBI taxonomy): Eukaryota > Metazoa > Echinodermata > Holothuroidea > Aspidochirotida > Stichopodidae > Apostichopus > Apostichopus californicus. The sequence goes on along the minus strand of JAIPMN010001937.1, from coordinate 22,751 downwards.
TCATGGAATCATTGAATCTTCAAGAGGCAGAAACGGTTGCTTGGCGTATCTTTTTAAGTAGGCAGAGTGACGCTTCGAACCATGTATTGTTAAAGAGCAGGTGTTACTCCCACTTTAAATCACTTGGTTGCGTTCGCACGGAGAGTGACTCTTCGAACCATGTATTGTTAAAGAGCGGGTGTTACTCCCACTTTAAAGCACTTGGTTGCGTTCGCATGGAGAGTGACTCTTCGAACCATGTATTGTTAAAGAGCGGGTGTTACTCCCACTTTAAAGCAATTGGTTGCGTTAGCAAAACCATCTGTCTCGTTCTCAGATATGCCTGAAAAGACTTTTATTTTGTTATATTTGACGTATAAAAGTTAAACGGCTTTCCGTTCTATATATTTGCCGTTTATACATTAACAATGACTTTACAATAGGTATATGGGGCAAGTTTGCTAATCCTTTCTTCCCCCTATCCTTGTTATTTCGATTACAACAGTTAGCCTTGAACAACCACACTGTTATACAATAAGTATAGGGAAACCTTGCCTGTATAGTTCATATATAAGAATCGGACTTAAAACGTGAGTATTGTCATATATTTAGGCTAACTACTGGCCAACATTTGCCTATTTGAACGAGAGGAAAATTTAAAAGATCTTTTCAATCAACTACTATTAATAAACTTACAAAATCTTCATGCACGCGACTCTAGCGCATTAATTGTGTTGTGAAATTATCTCTGTTTTTTGGAATAGCTAGATGAGTATTATTTGGTGACAGTTTAGATCTGACTACGATTTATGCACACATTTTAATGATTCACTATTTTGAGTTCTAGAGACTCGCTATGTATATATGTTACTCTCTTGAAGATATTAATACATCACTATTAATAGTCATAGTCATATCAATTGACATCACTTAGTGATGTATCTGAACCGAGTTTAAGCGTCGATGTAATAATTGCCTATTTTTCTTGTGTTTTTTTGTATGCAGGGAATATGACTATATTTATTTATTATTATAATTAGTATATATATATATATAGTTCATTATAAATTATATTGCTCGTTTTCCTTAATATATCGACATGCTTTACGACGGGCTCTCTTTAAACGAATCAATGCACCATGCAATATGCAAGGTTCGATTCTAAAGTATTGTGTATTTTATGCAATGGGTCGAAATTATCCAACTTAGTTAAACTCCAGGTTGACAGGGCAGAGGAAGTTTCTTTAAGAAAACAACCCCACTATACTCAACTGGGGGTGGGAGCGGGTCATGCCGTCCCCCACCTTAACCGTAATTCATGAGAAAAACGTTCAATCGGATATTTTGCAAACTCCATTGGTATAATTATTAGCACAAACTTGCTTTCACACCTAATTAAGGATCTAATTATAGTCTAAATATGCCTCAGACTGCGCCATTTGACCTCTGAACTTTTATTCTCGGAAACGACCACCAACCCTCCCTTCAAGGCAGATCCGTTCATCAACCACACAGCCACACCCTTCATTCGTAAAATGTTTCATCCGCCGACCACTAAATGTCCCAGACCTTACATTAATCAGTCCTTTGAAATATGTACACGTCACTGTCTGCAATAATTACACTTCAAATGAAGTGTCAAGTGTAATAATGAGAGTACTTAGAAATGACTTGGTGAAGGGACCCAGTTGTTCATAACTGAAGTACAGTCGTAGCGAATGAAGTTGCTTCGAAAACCAGTCAATGAGCGTCACCAAACCACATTTCCCCCATGTTACAAACCAAACGTCTCCTGACAGAATCATTGCCCATGAGCATTTTATTTTTTTTTTAAAGTAGTGACTATTTTCAATATTACAGTGAAAAATGTACATGACAAGTCATGTGGGCGTGTTTTTTTTTTAATGTCGATTCATTTTACACTTGAAAGAGCGGAGATGGCTGCCACAATTAACAAACATAACACACAAGAAGAAAACAATCACCAAAACGTATGCAATTTAATAGGAACGAGCTGTTTCTATGAAAGACTATTCCCTGTGTTAAAGGTTAACGAGAATCCTTGCTCTAATTAATTATTAGTCGTAAACTCTTATACATCCGTAAATTAGCAAAAGTGCGAACATTTTCATTATAGATATCTCCAACGAGAGGAGCGTAAAAAGAGAATAAATATGTAAAAAAAATGTAGGTTAAGTTTGTCATGTTCTAGATAACTTCATTAAAAAACACATAACTATAGCGGAACATTCGCCTATATACAATATTTGAAAAGGTCACATGACAGGTAACCTGTAGGCTACAGATTGGAGATTTATGCCCGTCGGTTACTGGTAATGAGCACAGTAGTACCCTAAATCTATCTACACCATGGGGTAGGAAGCTTCCCAAAAAGTGGGGGGGGGGGCACAATATCAGAGGGGCACTTTCTCATTCCACAACCCCACTCGTTATGCTATAAACCGATACACACCAGCCATATCACTTCAATATATATGATGTGTTAGTGTGCTATTAATACTATTATGGTGAACGTGAATAATTATAATATTAAAATATTAAAATTAACAAAGGCTTAAGATATCCAAAAAGACAGTTCTTCATCAAAGAGGCACATTTTATTTGCCAGTAGGACTCATTTGCTATTTTGGAATAAAGTGGGGGAGTGGCACGTTCCACCAGTGCCCCCTGGCTCCTTCCCCCTGATCTACAGGTTATGAATAACGTTAAAGTTTCATCACTTTGACTTTGCTTGTCTCTTGTGATCATACCAACGTGCCTCAAATCGCAACTTTCCAAACCATACGATAAGGAATTTGTACTTTAAAGTATTTTTTATTTATTAATTTTTCTTTTATTTACCACAATAATTTCTGTTAACTTTATACGCCATTTCCCTTGCAATAAATATAGTACATGCCAACATGTTATTTGACACCATGAAATTCTTTAAGTTTTCCGATTCGAGTTTTCAATGGTCGTATATATAAATATTAATTTCCTCAATGGGGCTATAAATGTTACTGGTGGTATAGAAATACAACTTAGACTTAGGATAGTATTAGTACTGATGTACAACATTTCAACATTTGTTTCGTGCCTTAACTGATCTTTACTTAAATCTCAGCACAACATATGGCCAATCCCGCTTGATGTGATAGAAATACCCTCTGTTGACCCCCTCCACTGCATGAAACAGATATGGATCCAAGTGACTAGATGTAACCAATACAAGCCAACACAATCAACGGATGATTTAATCTTACTAAAAGTGTCTTTCTTTCAAATCAAGCTGTTTCTGTTCCGCCACAATTTGCAATCTCACCTGGAAGATCCCTTGATAGGAATGGTTTTGTTTTGTGGAAAGTGGATAACGACCTGTTTCAACTCCCAGGTCCTTTGCTACGTTGTCAGCGTGTCTGCATGTGGAGGAATTTGCTTGCCTTTGTTATGCAAATTAACGTCGACGTAGCTCGTGTACAAGGTGAAGGGAGGGAAATGTTCTTCTCCTTATAATATGCTACGCACAATAGTTGAAGAATGCGCATACTGTATAGGCATAATGTACTTGTCTGTCAATAACTGGAAGCGGAAAAGAAACTTTTTAAGAAAAGTCACCAGGAAAGACAATGGGCACGAAAACCAAACTACTAAACGACTGATCCGCTCTCAACCCAGTCCCCTTGCATCGGGACTGTGACTGTGTGATCATCGTCAGGTGTGTATCACCATTCCCCTCAAGGGAACAGATACTACACATGATATTAGCCAAAAGGCCGAGAAGCGATATCATGCAGTTTACAGAGTCAAGAGGTACTGTTCGACTGTAGAGCACTATGTCGTAACAGGTCAGTTGCTTTCAGAATAGTACGAAAATTGTTTGCATACGAATTAACTTGAGTTAAATAGGCATAATACAAAGATGACGTAATAGTATTTGTCAAAATTGGTTATATACACTGTACCATAATCCTGCATTAACTCTTCGACGGGACTTGACCTTAAAGAACCCATTTCAGTGCAGTTCATTAGTTGTCTACAGCTTGCCTAAATGGAAGGTTTGAAGACAATTTCGACCAGCGTAACTTTATTTGTCAGATTTCATATTGGTTCCCCCCCCCCCTCTTTTCTTCTTCTGTTTAAATGTATCGGTTTAAGACAGATGATTTTCCCTACTTTTTGGGGGGGAGGGAGGGGGGTTAAAATATGTATGGGCTGAGGGGAGTCTTCACTAAGTAGTCGCTAATTATCTTTCATGTGGTATAAACCACAACACTAACTTTGATAATCATGGGTTAATGAGCACTTAATAGGAAATTGTTAACGATGGAATATATATATACATAAGCAATCGACAGCTTTGATAAAGTGCCGGTAAGGGGCGCACAAGCCTACGTAAGACTTATACATTTCAAGACATTGAGGGATAAATAGGTTATTGAGATTCATGGTAAAATATATAGCGTGATGATGAATTATTCTGTATATTATATTTCCTACGTTCCAAGCGTGCACATTACCTGTTTATGCGTCAATCTCGAGCGAATGGAAATGTTGTGTCATTAAAGTATCATAGAGCCCAAATTATGAGTTCGTGTGCGTATAACTATAGATCCGTTCGCGTATGCGGCGTAAGTAGTGGTTAATCGATTTTCCATACTTACTAGTTTGTTTCAGCGGACTCTCTGCCGGGGATAGCAAAGTGATTCGACACACACAAGCCATTAGCTGAGGTGTTGAGGCAAGCGGTTCACGGGGTACATATGGGATTTAGGAACCTATTCCAGTCTTAAATTTATCGCATGTTCACACATGGGTGTGTGAACCTTGGGACACAACAAAACATGAGAACTGTCATATATTTTGACTTGGGGAAATCCTAGCGCCTGCGCTTATTTTTATTTTTTTTCCATTTTTTTCATAATTGATGGTTGTAACCTTTAAAACGACTTCCTTAGAAACCAAAATCCTGCCAACAATCCTGCCAACAATGTTAGTTCAGAGCTTCAAATGTATTTTCTATGACTTTTCTTTATATAGACTATACGATTTTTGTAAGGATTGAGCTGATTCGTAGTTCACTCATTATGAGATCTCATATTTGTTTGGGGAGGTTGGAGGGGGGAGACGTGATGGCGTAATGCAAATATAATATGTATTACTGTATGAAATTCATCTGTTTATGCTACAAGAAATGACCGCCAACCGTCGGCGATGGAAAATGAACTATACGATCATTTTTCAGCCTAACGTTAAACCTGCCATAATTGAAGTGTATCCTAAACGTGAAGCCGATGAGTAGATACGTTGCACAGAGCTATACATATTATTACTGGGTTTAGAAGTGAACAAGACATTTTCTCCTCTGTAATTCAAACGTCGTAATCGTCAATTCTTGCATATGAGAAATTCCTCTTTGGTAACTTTTGGAAGACCGTTTTAATGGGTTCTTAGTGACTTGAACCACCATGGTTGAAAATCTAATGAAGTAATATATGTGCCAAATTATGCTAAATGGTTGTTGCATATTATACGGTATATCAGCGAGAGACTGGGAGAAATTGCACTATACTTATTTCCCTTACCTTCACTTAAACAGGTGACGAAATCTACTTATTTCGGTAATATTGGAACCTTTAAGTCCATGAGGTTAGTCAAGTCCGTTCCTGCAGAAATTTTGTAGACCACACACAAAAAAAAATCAACAAAGAAACCCGAGTGAGGTAAGAACTGTTTCGAAATAACCTACACTTGCATGTGTTGTAAGCATTTCTGTCGTGCTGTTGTTGTTTTAATGAACTCTTCATAAGTATACGCTTCAATGTCATATCGATATTTTGTTATGAGAACGAATAGTATCCCTGCCAATAGAAAAAGCAATTATGCAGTTATCGCGGCGCTTTCACAATTAATTTTAATTAACAATTGTAGCACTTAATTGTATAAACCGAAGAGTCTAAGTCCTACGATCTTTATTCGTCAGTCATAAATTACTCATTATTTATTCGTCATTAATGCTGGACCCATTTCTGGAAATCCTTCATAATTTCTGTTAAGTTAATATAATTAAATTAAAATAAATCCCTAACAGCTGTTTGCAGTTATTTTCGCTATTTTTCTCCCTTCCTCCCGCCTCCGTAATACATACTAGTGATAACGTCCATTGGTGATGTGCCATAATAAGACAGAACAAGAATATACACTTATGTCAGAGTGGGGTAGGAAGTACCTCCAAATAAAGATGGCCTGTGCCAATCACACAGCCAAACAAAATAACTTCCTGTATGTTCAAATCAGCTTTTTTACATCCCCAACGTGTATAATCTCTGATTTTTATCGACGTAATTAGCGGAAACAACGATTTTTCCTTCAATTATAGATGTCCATTGATGTAGTGCTAATTACCAATTGCATCAGTGGGTGCCATACATCTTGCAATTCATTTATTCCCAGGGGTATAAAATATGATAGAAATCTGACTCTTAAAGCTTTTTCTAAGAAATAGACGCTCCTCATTTACTAGCCGTGTTGCCCCCACCAACTTTTACGATGCATAGAGCTGAAAATAGAAACAAAAACAAAAATATTAATGACTTCAAAATGTACAGCTCTTTCAAGTTGTGTGCAGACTATTTCCACTGTCCCCTGCAACGGGTCACCACTTTACAGTATCACAAAAGCAAAAACGGTGCCTATCGTCAGCACTATGAGCTCAACTGTCGAAAAGAACATATATAGAACTATCAGCAGTAGTGAGTAAATTACTACCAACTGCTTTTAATTCAAGTTCGACGAATATATATGTTTTAACCAAGAACGATAGCCAATTCTAATGATAGAATGGCTAATCCCGACAACAAGTATAATGAGACGTCAGCGCTGACATTTGTGAACTGACTTCAAAACATTCCAGAAATTCTCATCATCCGATATGTTATCCCAAAGTAACCCAGGACCCCAACGTACCCCAGGACCCGATGAGCTACTTCACCAGATGTACAAACCGTTTTACATTCTACCAATATCTTCTTAATTTTATTTCTAGAAAACTTTGGAAGGTCAGTGATATATGCCAAATTGATACAGTAGACATGCACGTCTAGTCTCAAAAGCCGTAACCGAATAACGTAACGTGCAAATTAATTCTCTGTAGAGGGGGAAATCTGCAGGCTAAAGTCATTCAATATTTACAGCATTACCAGCAAATGGTAGAGAGAAATAATTACCCCTTGTAGGCAGAAGTGACATCTAGCTTTTTAGATTTTATGGAAATGTTAAGGGCGACCAAATGCGTGCAAAATAAGGACTGGCTATCATTTGTAGAAAAGTATGCCGGTACGTGATGTTTTGGAAAAAGTGATAAACTATCATTACCCCAAGATTGTGATTTGCGATCTAGTCCAACCATCATGTATATATTGTAGCGAATTTGCCATTAAGCTGTCACAATTGTATATCAATATGGCCAAAGTACGCATCATGGAAGTTTTGATACAACGATATTTTTTTAATGACGTTCGTGGAAACGCAAACAGTCAGCTCTATTTGTTTTTGTAACGAAACGATTAGTGTCATATTCGAACGTCCTTACGGATGTAATATTTCTCTCCAAACATGCATGGTAAACTAACAGATTACTGAACCGAATCACTTGTTGCATATATAACGAGTACCAGTTACTGTCGAGTACTTGCGGTACCGAATACCAAGTACCATAGTCCGAGTACTACTTTTCACCGAGTGAAAGTACCGAGTACCTGCCGAAAGGAACTCGAGTGCCCCTCGAGTGCTTTTTCGAGTTCGTAAAACACTACAGGCTGATTATAAAGTTTCTGTAATAATAAATAGGAACAAAACTTTTTGAAGTCATTTATGATCACATTTGTTCCATCTGCAACCAACACTACACAATTTACTAATTGTTACACCAAGCCTGGTTAACACTGAACGGTGGAAGTATTCGAGTATACGAATCGAAATTCGTTTCTTGAGTGTCCTAGATGATCACTATTCATTCTTTCAACAGCGAACGTCACTGTTCCTTATGGTTTACAATGTTAACTTCTAGTGTAGGGAAAGTATCCTCTGATTTAGAAGCGGCACTTTTGTAATATGAGTGAAATTCATTAACGGAAGAGTGATCAGTTGTGATGAGATATACAACGAGATACTGTGTTATAAATGTGGTGGCAATAATAACTTATTAAAGTTGTAAGATCACAGTGGACCCAAAGAGGTTTATACTCCTACCAGACGATATCAAAGACTGCTGAAGGTGTTGTCTGCTGGATGTAAACTGCCACTGCCATACTGTTAACAGTCGTTGGAATTTCAAATTCGAATGTATCAGATATGAAGTTTACATTTCACATTTTGAACTGGTCATTCTCAATATCATATTACTGAGCTGTTGTTTTCAATAAAATGTCTGCCTACAAAGCCCAGAATACTTCCTTACAAGTTGCACGAAATACTAGTGAACACGTCACCTAATATAGAGTTTAGATTTATTCTTCAACCACTAAGCATTAGGGTTGAATTTCTTTATCTAGCTAAAACAACAGAAACGCTGACATATCCATAACCCTAAGATATATGTTTACATGTTGTTTATTTGATTCTAACGTATATTGAGTGTGACTTTTTTTTTTATTTTTGCTTTAAAGTAACAAAATAAATAAAAACAAATAACCTTTTAGCCAATCGCTACTACATTCATTACAACTTTGCACACTCGTTTCCTGCTGACGAAGAATTATTATAACATGTCCTCATTTCGCGTTTGAAAATATCAATTCCCTCATGATTTGAAAGAAGCCATATTGCAGTTCGTTATTTGTCATTTTCGTGCTGTGCTTGCATGAACTGCAAACGCAAATTGTCTTCTTTAATTAGGCTAACTCGCCTCATTATTTGAGCTTAGTTTAATTAAGGTAATGAATGCCAAATTTAGAAATGGAGTAAAGCCGAAAATTAGAACAAACATATTGCTCTTGCTATTAAAGAATTTGTATCGGTTGGTTGTTGTATCATAATCAAAATCTTTTCACTATATTTTGACCGAAATTACCATAACAGAACTCGTGTTATAGCATCATGAAGAAATAATTATAGTACTTGCATCATTAATAGAACAATAACCCGGTGGTTCATTGAAAATCATTTGACAATTTAATAATATCTTTGCGAAGTTTCTGTCATGATTTAACTTTTGTCTCATAGTGATATGAATAATTTAAAGCGCCTCCTATGTCCCAAGGATCTCCACCCACCTTGCATTGTCTCAAACCAAAGCCGAAACTTTATCGATTCACATGCATGTCAAAAGGTACTTTAGCTACTTCTTTACAAATTTGCTAATCATAATTTTACTTTGTATCTATAGGATACTATAACGCTAAAGCAACAATGATAAATCACCATAACTGTACAATTGTTTAGTATCATATCATGGCTTATTAGGTTTGCTAATTTGTAACCTTGCATTTCGTTTCTGTGTTCCTTTTTTTTGCCCCTGTAAAATGTTCATCTTTTGCCTAGTTACTCAGTAAACAATAGGAAGAGAAAGAGACTGTGCAGATGATACTGCATATTTAGGTGCCTCATTTCAATTAAAATCAACCGAATAAAGATAATATTGAGCTTCTTGCTTTATAACACCTTGTTTAATAATTTAAAACATCTCTGCATGTGGAGAAAATAAATCAAAACTGTTATTTCAATGTTACTGCTTGTATTTACCTTTGGGATTTTGGGAATCTATACTTCCTTTTCCATATCAACAAATATGATTTAGCAAAATATATAAACCAGGACTATGTTGCAATTCTTTGACATTTTTATTTTGTAAAGTATCAAATTTATGAAGCAATTATGTGTCAGCCATATTTTCAGGGCTTTTTTCCCCTTTTCGATAGCCCATATCGATCAGAAATGATAAAACATGTATCATGATGACGCACACTACTCTCACACCTTATAAGTTTCAGTTTTCTATGCCCGGGGATGACACTGACTGAACCACAAAGTTTCCGAGTTGAATCAAAATCAAAATCTGAAAACTTTACTTTGCAAATATAGAACTGATTATGGGAAGAAGCAGAGATAAGACCGTTGATTTTTAATAAAAATCCAAATCTGGACACTTTAATTTACGAATATAGAACTAATTATGGTATCGCTCAGAGCTAAGACCGATGTGTTTTGTTAATAGAAATCAAAATCTGAAAACTTTACTTTGCGAATATATAACTGATTATGGTAGCACTCAGAGCTAAGACCGATGTGTTTGTTAACAGAAATCAAAATCTGAAAAATTAACTTTGCGAATATATAACTGATTATGGTAGAACTCAGAGCTAAGACCGGTGTTTCTTAATAAATATCAAAATCTGAAAACTTTATTTTGCGAGTATATAACTGATTATGGTAGCACTCAGAGCTAAGACCGTTGTTAATAGAAATCAAAATCTGAAAACTTTACTTTGCGAGTATATAACTGATTATGGGAACAAACAGAGCTAAGACCGTTGTTAATAGAAATCAAAATCTGAAAACTTTACTTTGCGAGTATATAACTGATTATGGGAACAAACAGAGCTAAGACCGAAGTGTTTGTTAACAGAAATCAAAATCTGAAATCTTTACTTTGTGAATATATAGCTGATTAGACCGTTGTGTTTATTAATGGAAAATGCTGATCTTAACCCACTAACATCAACCCTTTTAATCCCCGCTTGGAATGTGCTTAGTTTCGATAGCTAAGATTACCGTAAATATACTGAAACGTTCTGCTGGTATATTGCAATGCAGGTATTAAATAATTCCTCTCACATATATGATAGAGAGATAACTGTATAATTCTAAACGTTTCCGTAGTATTCTCATGTGATATTCGTATAAGGTGATTTTAGGTCGAAGATTTGCAGAATATTGTAAGTGTATTATCAGTGTAGAATGTATTTTATATACCATTTCTGTTTATTAGTATAATTATTACTTATTTTATTTTGTTTGTTTTTCTTTCTGAAAATCGTTATATCGAGGATCAATCAATCAATAAGTCAATCAAGTTTAGTACTCAGATTATTAACTCTACCTAAACAAAATTTAAATCAAACAAAAAAGGGATGGTCGATTTGTTCGACGCAATATTTCATCTTAAGACAACTTGTATATTTCAAAAAGAATAAACAATAAACTTTCCCACTTGATGACCTGCTGTATGATACAAATATGTTTCGGAAAATTTACAAATAATATAAAACAGTCATAATCGATTTTTCAAATTAATGAAAAAATATTTAAAAAAAAGAAAAGCGTGAACGTTGTCATCTTCTTTCGTACAATGATGCAAGCTAAACATTAACCAGACATGAATGTTACAGTGGTGACCAAAGCTGTGTCTAAATTTTTACTTCTTAAAGGTTTACATGAATATGCATAAGCCGCAGTGACAATTCAGCTTCTGTTATTAAATGAGAAATTGTATGTTACTTTATTTACTGTATTTTAAAACGCAATGGGCTCCAACTTATAGATACAAATACATTACACTATTTTACTCACTGTTCTGCAATGCTTTAGAAAAGATCATGTAATCAATTCGGGAATGGTAGGGCTGTAGTAATTGCGAGTTACTTGGTAAAATATACACGTAAGCCAAAACCTAATAACCCAGATCCTGATATTGGTTAGCAGCTATGAATGGAAAGATCTCTGCTTAATCTGCTTCACTACACTTGCAATCGAACCAAATGTTGTTTAGTATGCGAACTCGTGATGGTGAGGCAATCCCTAATTTTATTTCTTTTATAAGATCGTTACTTTTTAACCAATCGTTGTGTAATTGAGATGGCGTCTGTGTCACTATTTCATTAAATTGCCAGGCCAAGAAGGTTACTCAGATGTTAAGTTTTAATGATTATTTCGTTTCCTGATTTATTAATATTTAATTATCATAACGCAACCAAAGACCGTTAACTAATAGTTGATGCTCATTCAGTGACATACTTTTGTTCGTAAACCTATTTTGATATGATGAATTGTGGAGTTAATCACTGGCATAGAGAGTCAGATGTGGGGCCCTGGGGAAAATGTGTCATGTGTTCTTGACGTCTTCACTTTTCCCTAAGTGTATTATGAGAATGACAATTATATTTTACCCCACATTTTCCCGACCCCCCCCCCCCGAAACTGTACCACACTCCCTAACCACCTCATTGGGTCTTGGTTTTTATGGGTCATTGTCCTTCACGAAATAACAAAGGGTTTCTAAGTTATGTTTCTATTCATATCTTTTAAATTAGTCTATGGTGACGTCAGCTTCTCATATCAGATTTTATTTATTCATCTATGTTTATCCCTTGTTTAACAACGTCTAATATCTCTGTCAACAAATGCCCTTTTAATTTTAAAGAACAACAAATGGTGAAATTCAAATCCATTTTATCCTTGTCAAGCATTTTATTTAAGGCTATATAATTGACATATTCTCCCAGCAACATTATTATATTACTAATCAGCTTGACTAATTGTCTTTTTTCTAAGAGAGACAAGAGGGTCAGAATGTTTAATGAAACTTTGTCTTAGTAAAACATATTTCACAACCGAAATCTATTCCGACCATATTTCGTTCTGTATTAGTATATCTATTATATGCATAGCTTAATTTGTAAAACGGAAATGTTCTATTTGCAAGTTTAACTTTATTTTTTGGAATAACAGTTGAACTGCATTGTTAGCATCGATATGTAACACAAATGTAAAAAAGAAGAATGAAGGTGACACATGAGTTAAAACCGTCTGATTTATTAAAAACATACGTTGACTAGATGGACAACTGGACACTTCATTGTTTTGAAATTATTACAACAGTGAATTATGTTGTGAACTATTAACTATTATGTGAACTATTAACAGTGAACTATTAACTGACAATATATGTTTTGTTATAGTCTTGAGAACAATTTCCAAATTGTATAGAGGACGAATATTCTCATTTCATATTGGCCTTTACCATAGTGTTTGGCCATTATAAGCCACACTCTTTATTTACACGCAAGACATATACAATTTCATTTCCGATCGTGCTTATTGCTTATTCGAGCATAGAATAATTTCGCGATCACCCTTCCTATATTTAATCACTTGCATATTAGAAATGGTCTGTTCGAGTTTCCTATATCGCATGAACAACATACAAAACTACATATTACTGTTGTGTTGAATGTTGCCCAGCATCTAATATTTACACATAATGTGATATCAGTAAATCTAACTAAGATATCTATATATGCACTGACTATCATTGGGCTATCCTCAGTTAACAAATCTTTAACCGTTTCATGCGCTTCGAAAACCATTTCCGTCATAGATATGAAAATGTAAGGTTGAAATATTTCATGTGCCAAATTCTGATTAAACCTTATTTCATCACTTTCTAATGATGACTGTTTTATTTTAGCTGAAAGTCACTTTACAGTTTATGATGTACAACCAAATATCTTGTTTGAACCTACATATTTTTGGAAAAGGCCTTATTCTTATATACAACTTCAAGTTCTATATCGCCGTTTCAACGATTAATTTAAAGAATTACATCCGTCGAATATATAACCTCACTGAATATATAACTAAATGCATCTTATTGATTACCAAACTTATTCTTGGAGGAACTACAAAGGATCTTTTATGAACTAGGTCTCGGGAGACATGACATTTGCTTGTTGCTGTTCATTGTATCGGAAGTTTCGTGTATATGGTTGCTAAAGACGAGATCTACTAAAGACATGGAATTGCCTTAATTGATTTCAGTATATAACAAGAAGTTTTTAATAACATCCGCATCGACTACGACTATGGAAACGGAAATGTGCATTTTTGTCATTCTGTTAAATTAACATTGAACATCATGATGTTAAGTGGGTCTAGTATTTGAATATGAATTGGTACCGCTCTAAAAAAAGGACAAAACTTGGGGATAAGGAAAAAACTACATTTCATTACTTAGGCCAGCCTAAATATTTCATGGCAAATTGTTGCATATCAACCGATCGAGGTGAACACAAAGAATAGTATAGGTGTGAGTTTCGTATTACTATATCACGGTTGGCCTCATCAGGCAAACAGGAAATTTGGGGAAAGGGAATGCGTGAGAAAGCAAGTAGGGTTTGGTGCCATTGTCTAGAATAATTTGTTTACTTTTTTGGTTTTTGTAGGTGCCAAACAGGCGTAATAAGCAGACAGTGTTAACATTCTTGTGACGTAATTGCATTTCATGTTTATCATCTTATAGTGTGTTTTTAAAATTTGTTCAAGATATTTGAAGGATGAGTAAAACTGATAAATTCATTATCCATCATTTCTGAATTAATCCGGCAACGCCATATAGTGCATTTATACTTGGAAAACTTAGAAAGAGAGGGAAGGGGGTAGGGTGACCAGAAAAGCAAACACCTGCCACCTCCATTTTTGCAAAGGCGGGGAAAGCTGCCCGCTGCCAAGCCACCCCTCCGGCTTCCCCTTTCCCTACCAGCTCATTGCACCATGTTAACGAGTCAAACAATGTAAGGGAATCGTGTGAAGCATTAGTGTATCAGTATTTCGCTGAACGGTCTGGCAAGAAATTGCGTTATGCTGTATCAATCGTTTGTACTAAGAATCGTTATTCTTTGTTACTTATATTACATCCCTTTACTTCCTAACAATCCTTCTTTATCATTGTATCATTGAAAGAAAATATCAGTATCCTTGTTAACTCTTCACAATTGAGTTCGGAAGAATAGCATGTTCTCTGTCTCATTACTTTTTAAAAAAAGTGACCAAATACGAAAATTTGTTTTGAAAGAAAGTTTTTCGTTTCCTTTAGTAGTCTTTTAAAATGAAGTAGGGCTTCCTCCTATGAAAAATACTCCCCTGCATTACCAAAAGTATTCTCAAGAAGTTTTAGATGGTACATACACCCTGAAAACAACGTATGAGGGCACCTGAGTAGAAAATAATGCAAATTAAGAAACCGAAAGTGCGTCAAAAACTTTTGCTGTTCTGTCAAATATCAGTGGGAAACATATAAACATTATTGTCTACCGCAATTGATATCACGAACCATGTTTTATTAAGAAAATGAGGAATAAAGGAAGAGCCTTTTTCTTTATATTTCGTTTTAATTATCTTAAGTTTCAGGGCGTTTACCACGTCATAGAATATCTTCGAATTCTCTTTTCAAAATTTGATAAAACTGCATTTTAGTTCAACTTGGCAGTACCGTACGGGACTGTTCAAAGTAAAGATATGAAATTAACTATAAAGAAAGCGCGTATCTACTGCAATAGCCTGTGTAATTCAATATATCAATTTCGATGGCATGACGTTGTCATCCTGTCAGAATATATTGATAATGGGTATTCAGTTCATCTTTGAAGAAGATCCTGCTACGATTGTAGTGTCAGGCCTTCGAACTTTTGTAAAAAATATAAAAAAGTAAAGGTAATATATACATTAATCGGCATACATGAAATAACAAATGATATTATTTATCACATAATTGAGTTAAAAGACTCGTTAATGACAAAAAAGGTTTGGAAAGTGTATACTCAGTATGAAGTCTTTTTATTAAAGCGGTCTTCTGTTGTTGTTGTTTTTTTTCAAACTAATCTCCAAATTGTGTTGCTAGTTAAAGTAGTTGCTTGCAACAGACGAGAATTGCAATCTGTATTTCAATAAGTCATAATATGTAGTAAGATACAGACTTACATTATGTATAACTTAATTTCACAGCAACGCATGCACATTTTTCAGGATCAAAATGGAATGTCCCATTGATACCCTAAAGTATAACACACCTTCTAGAATCGCGGCCTTCATCGTAACTTTCGAAGGTTCTTTATTTAATTGATAAAATATTCTCGACACTATCCGTGTAATTGAGAAGTTATATCACAGCAACCAACCCCTTCCCCGCCCCTCACTGAGATTAATATTTGTATAATGTCCACTTAACACGATCTAACTGTAACCTGTTTTACCCTCTATCAAGTTTATAATTCTCTGCATGATAATGATCCTTCTATGATCGAAAGTTTCAGACTTTCTTCCTTTTGAAGATTAAGACAAGTACCCAAATGTCAAGTACATACGATTGTGACAAACAGCTTGTAAATGAGATGGAAGGAAGGAAGTTTTAGATAATAGAAAAATCAGGATATGTTATTCATTTTTCGTCACCTTTTGTTATTGGTACATAAGAAAGGTCACTGGACAACGTTAAGTCAAATTATTACCTTTTAACGTCCAAACTACTTTCTCTTGAAACCTGTTTTAACATAGAGACTTTTACTCGAAGCCTTCGTCGTTTTATTTAGTGTGTTGGTCCTTACATAGTTTACAATCTATTTGCATAAATTCGTCTTATTTTGAAAGGACTGAAATGCACATTTCCAAGATTTAAGGCCCATTAAAAGTTTCTTCGAGAGAATTTGAATTTATTTGAATAATATTGTTTTGTATTTCAGAAGCTAATTGCCAAGCCTGATACCCTCATGGGAAGAGCTTAACTTTTGTGTTATTCGTTCTTGCTTGGTTAGCTGCGGGTAAAGTGACTAAGAAATAAAGAAAAATGCCAAAGGTTCATTAAACTTGAAACGAAGTGAGATCGGAGGGTCGGATGGGTACAAATATGCATAAACCACCTTCATTTGTACTCTGTGTGTGTGGTCAACAGATTTGCTAACGACTAAACGAGGAATTTTTATTTCTCTTTTAATGTTTTTTTTTAGGTTTATTTCAGGAAGTATGTCATTTGTGGGGTCAAGAATGAATTTCAGAATTTATGTCAAACATAAAACTTCTTTCCCCCTTTTGATTCCCGTGGCGCGTGGCAAAGTCATGGGCTTGCTAATACCTAGCAAATGTTCTAGACTTTCACCATTCACATTGATACATTAGAACTAGTAGGAGCGGAGGGGATTAGCAAACATCTATTTGAATACTATGTAAGTTAACGGTGCCAATCACTAGGTCGTGCTATACTTGTCCATCTTAACTATATATGTAGACTTATGTGTTAGATGAAGGTTGAGTTTACGCCTTAAATGCCTGTGATATTGTAAATAACCTTTGTTTTCAATCCACCAAAAGACATGTAACATGGTGATTATCAAGAGGTTTCAGCTTCTAAAGTGATTCTGTATATCCAACAAATTTGACGACTGAGGGAAATAGTTTTGTTAGATCAAAATTATTGAAACAGGTAATAACACGGTAATTAACTATACTTATGTGTATAAAATAATGTACAATGCCACTGTTGATATCCATTCGCTTTTATCACTAGAAAGAAAGTTTGATTGATAAGAGGTTTGTCTTCACATTATAATGTTCTTAACCATTTCGTTGCCCAGAAACCTTTTTTTTTAATGACTGCTATCATGAACAACGAACATATCGAAATTGTCGAAACTTTTTGACTTCTATACTTAACTTCTTTAAATGAAAGCATTTAATATAAATTAAACTTTTGTGAGATTATATTATCGCATAGCATCAAATCATGTATTTTAAATGAACCTCAACAGCGTACGTAAGTAAGTATATATAATATCTGCTATGAAAAGAGAAGAACTTCGTCGAGTCTTGACGCATCAGTTGTGACGCGAACGCAAATAAACGTACAAGTATAATTTGAGTCTACATTTGACTTCTAATTAACTTCTTTAAATGAAAGCATTTAACATAAATTAAACTTTTGTGAGATTATATTATCGTCCAGTATAGCATCAAATCATGTATCTTAAATGAACCTCAACAGCGTACGTAAGTAAGTAATATCTGCTATAAAGAGAGAAGAACTTCGTCGAGTCTTGACGCATCAGTTGTGACGCGAACGCAAATAAACGTACAAGTATAACTTGAGTCTATGTATCCATTGTGTGTTACGATACGTCACATAACAATTTGCGTCACACGGAGAATTGAAGGTCAAGTGTTGGTCCCCAAACATGCTATCAAAATCACACAATGTCCACACTACCCAAAACAACCAAAGAATCAATTTACTGTCACCGTGAAAGCACCATTCTGTTGCTGTGGCATTTAACAGTCTATGGTTGAACACTTCCCAATGTCAGCCAAATGGAAGTATACACAGTCAACAATTTTAGAACGTTAACATTGTTAACAAGTGCTGACGACATTTAAAGCAATTTATTCATTTTTCTGCACAAGAATGGGTTTCAAGTTGTACATGTGACATTGGCAAGCAAATAGACATGAAAATATCACAACACAACATTGGCAAATCATCGTACATCGAGTGGGTAATGTGCATTGACCTAGAATCCTGCAAAGCTTGACACGCGATCGGACAGCTAAACGATCATGTTCAGCTTTGAGCATGTGATGACAAAATAGTCATACTTTAGCAGCTAACAAGAAACATTGTCATCCATTGTTTCCCTTAACATGAGTCAGTGACGATAAATTTGCCCGAATCACATGACTTTTGAAGTAACCTTTTTCTTCACTCGTTCACTTTCAGAAAAATTAATTGATAAATTAATCATAATTATGAGTCAATCAAGGTATTAATCAACATCGGTCTTTTGTTTATCCTGGTATGAGAATATTATTTCATAATAATCAAATAGTAATTAAATGGTCCTTCCTTATCAGATGCCAATGAGGAAAAGACATATAGAAGTTGACTTATTTGACACTTGTGAGGCATTCGGTCACATAAAAAGTTGCTTCACAAGAGTTAAAAAACGAACGACCTCGATGCGTCTCTTTAAAGCATGTCAGTTCGTAGAAATTAGGAAAATACAGACCAAAGGTGACATTTCATTCTTTTTATGAAGAATTTTATGTAAAACAGGCGAAAATTTACAAAGTCAGTTCGTCGCTGTTTTATGTTGGGGGACCAAAAAAGGGTATTGTTAGGGTAAAGTTATCTTTCATTTCACTTTTAAATGAGTTTTCTTTCTATTTTGTAATTCATTCTTTGTAATCGACACATGTTACAAAGCGTTCCAATTGGTATTGTTGTACTAACTTTGAGATTGATTAATTAACTAATTTTAAAATTTGCCCAAACAAAAATATTAATTTATGCAAACGAATGCTAAAGTTGCTAAAGATATTAACAAGGCAACTTAAGATCTGGCAAAGTCTGACAGAAGTCACGACTAATTTTTTTTTTCAAGATCAAGGAGAAACAAATATGTTTAAAAACCCCGGCTATCTAATGCTAACGTCCTGCAGTGTATAGGTAAATTTATACAACTCTGAGGGCATAACGTTTCGATCCTGATAGGATCTTCTCCAGGGGCTGACTTAAACACAAACAGGCTTAAAGACAACACTAATAGAGACACATATACAGACAGTAAAATTTAACAAAAAGAAAAGGCATAATAAGTGAGATCAAAGGGAGAAGAGAAGAGATGCTCTTTTCAAAAGATGAACTCGAAGTCTTTCTTTGAAAAGTTGTCCTGGAAGAGAACTTTTCCACCCTCATTTCTCGACATTTCCTTCATAATTTTTTTTCAAAGTTATATGACATTAATTACTATGATTAGCTTTCAATTATTTCATCTTAGATCATCCAATAGATCAATCTTATTAAATCTCCATTTTCTTTTAACTTTATCTCTTGGCTTTTGTTTGGTTTACTCAATCACATGCATTTTACATTAAATATATTGTATCTCTGTTTAAATGGTGCGAGGTGATTAAATAAAATAGATGGTAAGAGTATACTAGCTGAGAATCAGTCATATGGTTTAGTACTTAAATCTTTACCATATGGCTGGGGTGGGCAACCTACGGCCCGCGGGCTACATGCGGTCCGCCAGTGATTTTTTGCCCATTCGTTCAAAAGGTTGCCCACCCCTGCGGAATAGGGGAAGGGTGTCTACGATATCAACTGTGAAGTCTTTCTTAAAAACTGAATGACACTTTGATGATCATTTGGAAGTCGCCGCTGTTGTGGCAAGTGGTATATTCAAGTCAAGAAGGAAAGTAAAGGTTTCTTGACATCATGAGGAGGTTTTTTTTGGGGGGGGGGAGGAATGTCTATGTGGAAACCAGAATTGCTTGCTTAAAGTTACTTATAAACTCGCTTCTTCATTCTTTCTCTTGAAACATTTAGTATATGTATTGATTTTTTTATTAATATGATTTAAAGAGTATCGTTTGAAACAAAAAGCAAAATTGTTTGAAAATAAACTTCATTTCATGACTTATTCTGTTTAAATCTTCACATGACAGCGCCAAAGTTTGATGTTTACGTCAGCAATTCTCTACCTCAATGATGAAACACAGTCACGTTAGGAAACATTAAAACAAGATTTACTTTCTTTTTTACTTTAGATACGAGCTATGCTACTTATAATTTAACACAACATCCATTTAAAGATTTAAAGTGGTTCCTGATTGAACGTTTTTGTGAATTCTGTATCCAATGTAATTGAAACTTAACATAAATAGATCTGCATGCCAACAACATGGTCGTCAACTAAATCATTTAACCGACTATAAGAGACGTGCATTGTTACCTTTGTGAATGATTTTTTTTTTGGAACATATACTACTGTTCCTTATGCTTAGTGTCTCACGATGCGTTGAGATCGTAGATACCGATACAGAATCAAATTTCCATGATTATCCAGTTTCACCAAGCCTACGTGGCGTTACTCAAAACAAGGTTATACGAAGTATCTGATCCCGAACATCTTTCTCACATAATGAACATTAAATTGTTTGAATAATGATTATGAAAAAATGAGGTAAACAGTAAATCGTTTGTCATTGAGATTATGATTTGAAAATTTGACCAACAAGGGTAAATTACGATCCTTTCTTTAGTATAAATATTTTAGTATCAATATAATATGGAAAATTAATCAACGCAAAGAACTATCTTTAAGATCATCATGTGAGCTGCCTCCACGTTTTAGAATGCTTAAGACACCGTTTTGCCTCCTCACAGTGTTATCTTGGAGATTCTGCGTAGATATATTCTAACACATACAGGATCGTCAAAACAGACAACTGAATTTTTGAGTGATGATGTAATATTCTGAGTATGGCAGTGCCTTTGCCTCTTCAAATTGAATATATAGACGATCACTACTTCAATTTTAATCCCATTTAAGATGAGTAAATAATAATTAACGTCTTTAAATTATTCGTTGTGTTATAATCAAACAACAAAATAACTCGTAACTTCGTGGTATAGCTATGTTGCTCTCTCTCTCTCTCTCTTTCTCTGTCCTGTTAATATTTAATGATCTAAAATAAATGCGAAGCATCTTTATGGTACAATTATACGACCTCGGTATACATCAACTGTTTCTTCCCGAAATTGGTACAGTTAGCTGCAAGGTTATAATCTAGCTTTAAATCACGTTCGTAATGATCTATATCTGCCTCGGAACAATGACGCCTTTTTGTTTGCTCAACTATAATCAAGTATATACAAAATTTCCAGGTTGGATAAACCTACTGACAATATCTTTTCCCAAACCATCCTTAGCTGTTGGTATAATAATTGGAAATATTCGTCTTCATAAAACAAACATATTACATGGTTTTCGAGAGCTTTTAACCTAATTTATCACATGAAGCAAAACTCAAAGCACTTTTTGTGCTCAAGTGTTCGCGTGGTGTGAAATCTATGCTAAAACTTCAAAGAGTGCAACGTTCCATTAGCTTCACTGTACACTTTTATTATGCGTGCGTGTAATTTGTGATTTACTGTAGTGTTTACACCATAAGTGGGCTGGCTTTTTACCTAATGGCCTACTTCAAATCATCCAAACCATATATCGCTAAAGACGGTGACTGAGTAAAGAACTAACAGGTTCACAGCCTTTCATACTTAGTCTAATGTTGAATTGTATCTCTTTGAAGTTGTGATCAAACAACGAATTAAGTTCCTCAAACATTTGAATCAATTAACTCATGAATTGAAGTCATCATGAGAACTGAACACCAAATTATTCATGACAGTTACTATACCGTGACATTAAGATGTTCACTTCTTTTTCAAGGTTGCAGTTATCAATATAACCTATCGATAGTGATACAGAAATAATTTAAAAAAGATAGAACAAACGTGTTTCAGTGACCCTCACTGGTTCAATTGTTAATAAATAGTATCAATTTACCTGTCTTTAAACCTAAATTTCATTTTAATATTACATAGGTAAGTTTACTATTCAACGGTAAAGGTTGTGAGATGTCGACTGTGGTAGAATGTTATAGCAAGAGTACACCTTCATGCTTGCTTGCCGTTGGTTAAAAGGAGCACGTTATAAGTACACCGTACTACTAAAATTATATTAATGAGTACCACCATGGCCAATACATGGGTTCTATAGATGTGGCGGCGAGAAACACAGTGTAAGTTTGTAAGAAATAAGTTGTTCATGTTATCACTTATGTAATCCATGAGCACCATATGACTCAACATGTAAGTACAACATTTGACCCTCTGCATATCGGAGTGGGAAGCACGAGTGATGCAATACGATATATTCGGTGTCCTTGTATATAACAATTGGACCCTAACGAGTACCATGCTTAATCCACAGTGATCTCCGTTAGTATGACATTTGCAAACTCTTGGGCGGTTCTACCAGAATGTGTTCTATATAAGAGAATAACAATTGGTTTCTACGAGTACCACAATGGCGTGTACAAGAGTATAACATTGACTCCGTGGGAAATATAGTATAAGACCTCTATGTGACTAACAGATTAGAATTGCCTAT